>WYDI02016564.1:0-31849 GCA_009867235.2 Psittacus erithacus
GGAGGACAGGTTGTGGGGGGGGAACAAGCAGGCTACATGCTTTTCTAATTTACGACTAAGCTTAAACCACGACAACATGGAAATGGGAAAAATAACACTAAGTCTTGTCTTCTTTTTATGCTTCAATCTGTCCAGAAATAAATATATTCTCTCTTTTAAGCGTCATTAATCTCTTTGAAGATGTAATTGATTTTTTATATATCTATTCACTAAAAATGAAGCTTCCCTGGCTGGGTGATAGGTCCTTTATGAACACAGAAATTCCACAGCAAATCCATTTATGTCACTCTCTTGATTCACTATACTCTCCCTTTCACTGGAGCTGAGCCTGGCCAAAGTAGCCAGCTTCAGAAAGTAACTGGAAAGAATCCTTTCTGCAGTTTCTTACGTTTCATTTTACCAAGGTGTCATGTAGCGATTAAGAGATTAAAACCAGAACGTTTTAGAAGAGATTACCTGCCTGAGAGTCTTTGGTTCTAGTTTCACCAAATAGAAAGAGATTCTCTGATAGAAAAGTCTTCCGAGAGAAGTCATAAGCGTTTTTTCACATGAAATTTTCTATTTTTTAGAAAATCACCTAATCTTTGATAACGGGGAAAAAAACCCTTATTTTAGAAAAATCAAAGGCCTTTAATTGTATCTTTAGTTCTTAATTACTTTAAATGCTTAGCTCAACTTATTGATTCTTTTGTTGAAAGAGTAAAATGGAAGCATGTGCGATTTTTTTCTCAAGCCAATTACTAACTTTTCTACACATGGGGTAACATAATGGAAAAGCTAGAGTCTACTGTGCCATGTTAAGGAGAAGATGGTATTATGGCATGCTGCCATCGCATGTCCATGGCTGTCAGAATTCTTGGTACAGTCAGTGTTTATCACACTACGCCCATGCATCTTGCATCAATGTGTTTTTAGGTACCATTAGTATATAGAAATGAGGATGGAAAATCATTTTATATAGGGCTTTAGTAATCAACCATTTTCTGAATGCTCACCATTGTGGTTCTCATTCTGAGAATCGATTGCAGACCTCAGATGCTGTGATTTGGGTATTTGCTTTCAGATACAGTGTGTCTGTATCTGTAGTGGTCTTAATACATTTAGCAGCATAGTCAGAATGGAATCTAAGGAAAGACTACATCAAAAAAATGAACCTAAAAGTGATCTTAGCTGAAATGAAAGCAAGTAATGTCTCCCATTTAATGCGTGCTTGCCTTCAATTAAAGCAGATGTACAAACAGTTTATTTGACCTTAGCTGATATAGAGGTAAGAATAACTGCAAGAGAAGAAAGAATTAATGAAGCCAAGGACAATGTAAACTGTTCTTCAGCAGACATGCTGACAGCAATAGAAAAAAACATTCCCTCTTGGACAAAATCGATGATCTTGAAAGTCATCACAGAAGATCTAATCTGAAGTCCTCCTGGTATATCTACAATTGGGGGAGTGCTGATGCACTGGAGTTTCTGGGCAGAACTCTACTCTGCAACCTGATTATTCAACCTGTGCCAAAAAATTCCATGGAAAAAGCTAGGCTATGTAAGAGTTCATATTTTCCTACCTTGTTTCCTCAAATGAAAGCATGAAAAAATTATGCATTTGTACTCCTCTTTGCCCTAACGTTAGACCAATATTTCTCAGCCCTTTCCTCCCCCTCCTTCCCCCCCAAAAAAAGTTCAACTGAGCTAATTTGAGGATAGATGAAAATACGCTGGGATGCAAAAAACAAACCCCACTATGTAGAAAGCCAGATAAAGTCCTTTGTTTGCATAGTGGTCTCAATGGGCTTGGTTTAAGGAACAAACTGATAACTTACATTTTACACTGCTAAGGATGAAGAATTCTTTTTTCCTTTTAGGAACAGGTGGTAACTATAAAAGAACAGAATAAGCAGTCTCAAAAGATGGACTTCTGAGGACTGTAAATAGTGTTTAGGAAAACCCTTCAGTCAGAGGGCTTGTTTCACTCAATTGTGTTACTATTCTCATATTTTCTAGTAACTCTAAGCAGGAAGCTTTCTTTTAAACGGCTCTGCTGTGTTAAGAAACTTATATTTGCGATTAAAAATACCGCACATCTGTTCTCAAAATCGGCTTTTATTTAAAGAAATAACATTTTAAATTATAAAATTTCATCCTGGGCTTCTTTTATATCAAAGCCAGGTTTGCAGTACCTGCATTCTGGAAGTTACAGTATTCAGCATGGTGTTTCAGTCTGGATACAAAGGCGACAAGCTCATTGATTGGGAAATGGTTATTGCTGTATGAATACGTAAATAATGGAAAAAGGAAGATAAGCGAGCTCCCTCTGGCACCTTACCTTGGCCATAATCATATTGCCCTGATATTCTAGTTGCTGCTTTTTTCCTCAGTTCACATCTTTAGGAAATCATTAGGGAGTTATAGAAAAATACAATCTTCAGGCTGACAAAGGTATATTCTAGAACTGATAGAGAAAATGTGACCTCCTTTATGGCTTTTATGTTTTTCTCTCCTTTAGGAAAAGGAGAAAAAGGAAAAAAAAGTCTTTTTACGGTATTTAACACAGAATAAAATAAATAATCTGCTTAGTCTCTTTCTGCTTCCCTTTTTCCCCTCATGACAAAGATGTCCCTATATTAACTCCTATCATCTGACTGCAAAAGTCCTAAATGTATTCCCCTTGACACTTACTGACAAGTACCTTTGTATTATAAAGATAGAGGAATAATTGGCAATCATTAGATGATACTAGATTTTCCCTAATGGAATAGTTGTAGAGTTCTTCAAAATGTCGTTAATAACTGTCAGTATGGGAGCTGTTGCTGCCTGAAAAGCTCAGGAGCATTCACAGATGTAATGGCAGCACGGGCAGCCCTTTTAGCACGTTTTTCTTGTGCCAAGGATACTGCTGAATTAGCGGGAAAGGCATATGGACTTTTTTTTTCTTTTCTTTTTTTTTTTTTTTTTTTTTTAGCATAAGCAATTGTTGTAATGAAATCTCAAACTGTGAAAAATTGCCATTGAAGTTAATCAAAGGATCTTGCAGCAGTAAGACCTGAAGGACTTGACTTAGGAGCAATTTGCTGTTTCAATCTGTCTACACAAGATGACCTTGTAGTTTCGTAAAGGTTGTCTTTATAATCAAAATTGGCTGCTGCATTTAGAAAAGGCAGAAATAACTTTTTGAGCAGATCCAGGATATCTTAGAAACAAATTGGTATGATGAAACTTTTTATTTGTTTAATTATAAAACTAAAGACTAAGCAGGGCAGAGATTTAATGTATATCGAAAGCCAATTTGTCAGTGTATAGTCACAGTGACCCAGGTTAAAGAACTATCTTCCTGGGACACCAAGTATAATTCTCAATCAAGTGAGAGGCAGTTTTGCAAAGTAAACTTTCTCTGGCTCCTATTCAAAACAAGAGTAATCTACATGATACTTTTGAAATTCAGGCATGCATGGTGATGTAAGAATGTAGTTGAACTTAATTTTTACTTGTGAAACACGGGATAATAAAACTCCTTTGGTGCAGATGCTATTTTGTTGAAGAAGGTAAATTCTGAGAGCTGGTGGCAGTATTTATACTTTCAGACAATGTAAATGCTTTGGACTCGAGAGTACCACCTGTGATCTTGAAATGACATTTAGTGACAATTTGAGTCATGAAGAGTAACTGTTTGAGGCTAGATTAAAGAAAGATCATTGTGACTCATTGGAATTTAGCATTTGGTAGAATTTGATGATATTGCAATGTAAATACATTTTATGTGGATTTCATGTTCTCTTTCTCACACTGGTGTGTATAGGTTGATATAAAGGGTGGAGCTTTATGAATGTGGCTGTTGTGAACAAATAAAATATGCCTTGAATGGCTTTTTAAAGACTGTTGCCACAAAGTTCTTCAGGAATACTTAATGAAAGCTCCTTTAGCTAGTGCTTTGGTTTATATGATGGTATGAAATGGAGTGGAGGGGTTGAGCAGAAGGGAAAAGTGATGAGCAGTGTAGCCTTTCCTGATGTGCATGTACATTTGTATGAAGGCATGCTGCACGCTAACTCTACAAACTTATCTGTGAAAGCTGTCTTTGCTGTTGGCTACTGCTTCTGTATTTTCTTGCCTCCAAAAATGGCGTTTGCATCTGAATCATAAGTGATGAATTAACAATGCAGCCTTATATTTTGGAGACCACTGTTTGGACAAAATGGCATGGTGAGGAGGAATAAGAATATAGATGCCAGCTCAGCTGTGAACTTCACTAGCTGAACGCTCTGTAGTATTCCCAAAATACTGGAAATGTAAAGATGTGTCCATCTTTTGTTTAACAAGAACAGAAAACCTGACAGATGGTGGCAAAAGCAGCTTTTCCAGGTGACTTATTGGCAATAAAACAATGAAATAAAAATGAAAATAAAACCAGAACTGTAAGCATGGGTGCAGCTGAAAGGAAGTTAGCGCCGGTATTTCAGTGAGATGAGGGACTTTCTCTGGGAACCTCAGTACCTCAGGAGCAATGGGATTTGAATGGAGTCGCAATTCTTTTACGTATCCATTTGTCAGTCAGACAAAAGGGCATGACCATATGATGAGTACTTAACGTGAGGCAACGAGTGAAGTAACAGTCTCTTCAGTATCAGCATGCGTTGAATATTCTTATTTTATTTTTTATTTTTTTAAAGGATAAGAAGAAATGAGGAATTTTTTTTTCTTATTGCCTAATCCATCTGATGTATGACACAGCAGCTTGAGATTTCAAGATTAAAAACATTATTCAGACAAAGGGATTTTTGTACCGAACATCCATCTTCAGTTCTGCCATATATGTATAATACACCTTTTGAGCTATGACAAGACTTTAAGCAGTGGATAGTGTCATCAGAGAATACAAAACTGTGGAGAAACTGAAAGCTGTGTCTTTGTTCCAGGTACGTCAATATGCATTTAAACAGCATTGTTGTAACTGCCTGAAAGTCAATATGAAAGTATTACCAGGGCCTAGATATGACAAGTGACATTTTTCAGCACTGAGCTCAAAAAGTTGATATGTGAATAGAGATGAAAGGAGGAAAAAGGAAATTCTGCTGTTCGTCAAAAACTGGAGAGCACATAAAACTGTCAATGATAGGAGGAACGAAATTGCCTTTTGCCTTCTTTTTCAGCTATTGCTGCTTAGGAACCAGCACATTAAATGCGACCCATAGTCTATGGCAATGCTAGTAGTCGAGCTGTGTTATATATGCCATCTGAAGTTGGTACCTGGGATTGGGCTGTTTGCAGCTGACATGCTAAAATTACTGACAAGTACAGAATCATTTCTACACCTCTGCATTTCTGAGCTTTTTGAAGGCCTTTTTCTAATGAGATCTCAATTGCACAATCCATTTATTCTTGATAGAACAGCATATGTGTCTAAGAGAATATTTCTTTCCAGTTGATCTTGTCTCATTATTTCAACTGAGCCCAGAGATATTTAGGACTCAGTGAATATAAAAAGGGTAGCAAGTGTCAGGGAAATGAATGTATTGTTGCGGTAGGTTGTCCCTGGCTGGAGGCCAGGTGCCCATGAAAGCCACACCATCACTCCGCAGTCCAGCTGGACAGAGGGATTAAAAATATGATGTAAGTCTTATGGTTGAGATAAGGACAGGGAGAGATCATTCACCAGTTACTGTCATGGGTAAAAAAGGGTTCAACTTGGAGAAATCCATTTAATTTATTACCAATCAAATCAGAGTAGGGTAATGAGAAATAAACCAACATTTTAAAACACCTTCTCCCTCCCTCCCCTCCACTTCTTCCCAGGCTCAACTTCATTCCCAGTTTTTCTTCCCCTTCTCCCTACCGACAGCACAGACGGATGTGGAACGGGGATTGCAGTTGGTTCATCCCATACTGCTGCTCTTTCCTTTTCTGTGGGAGGGCTTCCCACACTCTTCCTCTGCTCCAGCATGGGCTCCCTCCCATGGCCACAGTCCTCCATGAACTCTTCCAACACCGATCTTTCCCATGGGCTGAATGGCTGCAGCATGGGTCCCTTCTGTGGAGTACAGCTTTTCAGAAACAGACTGCTCCAATGTAGGTCTCCCATGGGGTCATCAGTGCTGCAGCAAACCCTCTCCAGTGCTGGCTTTTCTGTCCATGGGTGCCCAGGTCCTGCCAGGAGCCTGCTCCAGCATGGGTTTCCCATGGTGTTCAACAGCCCCCTTTGAGCATCCTCCTGCTCTAGTGTGGGGTCCTCCATGGGCTGCAGGGGGACAGCCTGCCTCACCACAGACTGCACCATGGTTGCAGGGGAATCTCTGCTCTGGCACCTGCAGCACCTCCTTTCCTCATTCTTCCCTGACCTTGGTGCCTCCAGAGCTGTTTCTCTCACATGTTCTCATTCCTCTCTCTCACTGCTGTTGTGCAGCAGGGTTTTCCCTCCCTCTCCCCTGCCTCCTTCAATGTGTTATCCCAGAGGTGCTGCCACCATCTCTCATGGGCTCAGCTTGGCTAGTGATGGATCCATCTTGGAGCTGGCTGGCATAGCAGCTGGCTCACAGAAGCCACCGCTGTAGCCTCCCCTGCTCCAAAACCTTGCTATGCAAACCCAATGCAATTGGTGAGTTAATGTGGTTGTTCAAATGAGCTTTATCTTCAGCAATATGACTGGACAAAACTCATGATCAACAGCTAAGTGCTGAAACCGTTTTCTTTGTGACAGCAAACCAAAAGAGCATGGATAAGAAATACTTCATTTAATGAAGCATCTGTTTCAAATAGATTACCCCAGTAAGAGTTGAAAACTGTTCAGCCGTTGTCTGTTCAGTTGTGCATTGTGTAGCCCATGAGATTAAGACTGGTTATTTCAGTCCAGCTGCTGATGAACTGCTGTCCACATGACAAAAACATTGGTGTTCAGACGTTTTTGTCTGCAAAACTCAGTAGATGTGCACAAAGCTGTACATCCTCCTGTACACAAAGCTGTACATCCTCCTGTACACAATTGTTCTTGCTATTTAGAATGTCAAGGAGTATAGGACCAGCTGCCACAGTGTTGGGGAAGTTTGTTTTGTCACTTTGGAAGCAAAGGTCTTTCTGTGAAGATACACAATTTCAGCATGGGAATCCATATTTTATCTGAAGTTTCCAGAGATTCATGGTTAAACTCCAAAGCAAATTTGCAAAGTAGAAGCACTGTGTAAATTCTCTCTTGTGTGTAGAACTCTTAAGAGGTTTTAGAGTATTATTGCTGTTAAAAAGCTTGCTACTGTGTCAAAAAGCTGATAAACCAAGTGGGGGAAAAAAGAACCCAACAAACCCCAAAACCCCGGAGCCTTTCCCTGAACTCATAATGCTGAAATTCTCATTAGAGACAACATACAAATTCTTGCAAGGCTCCCAGCATGGCACTTCACTGACCTAGCCAACAACCTGCAATTGAAACAATAATCCCATTCACTTCCCAGTGTTTGTCTCAGTGACAGTTGTGACTAGGTATTTCACAGAAACATGTATTAGCACTAATGGGTACCTTAAACTTTAAAGGAAGTCGGAGTTTGACATTCATTAAAAAGGAAAGTTAGGACTTGAGCTCTGAGTTTCTGCATTCGATTCTGCTCCAAGAGATTATAAACACAGTGATTAGACATTTTTCGTATGATTAAAGCTTTATGTTGCCAGGGATTAATTGCCTTTCATTAGTTTCCACAGACAAAAGACCTTGCTTGGAAGGATAATTTGAAACAAAATGGCTGATTTCATGCCACTCATTATGCACAGAAGCAAAAAAGATGTCTCAGTAAAAGAGTCTGCACTGTATATCTACTATCATATAAAAGAGACAACATGTAACAACAATATAATAAGTCTGAACTTTGATATCTGACGGATGTTTTAAAGTCCCATTCACTTTATTGTTTGCTCTATAATGGCAGTCATACTCAAGATGACCTGATGATGTTAGCATTTCTGTCTACTTATTCCTTTGTTTTTCTTCGTATTTTCTGATGCTCAAAATGACTTGATATTTAGTTTAATGTTATCTGTCCTAGGTAAATATCACTTCATTGTTTCAGTCATTAACAACAAAATACTTATAAGAAGCATAAATGTTAAGGAAACCAAACCAAAGTTACAATAAACCCTATCAAAGGGTTATGATACTGTGTTTTAAGTAGTTTTTTTCTCCCTTCTGAATTTCCATGAACCTCTCACGTCTGACTTGAAAAATACTATCCAACTGAGCTTTCTCTTGTTGACATAACAAACAGTTGTGACGCACAGGTAAGGTTTCTTACACTTAAAATTACTGTTGAAGGGAGCTCAGGTGTTTCACATTTCAGTCATGATTGTGAGCACCTACCAAGTGAATTTCTTTGCAACAAGCCTTAAGCTTGGCAGCAGAGGTTACATAGTCAGAGATGCCGCCACTTGCACACGTCTTTAGCCTGCGAGTGTGACATGATTTTTTCATCCAGTTGTCATCATTACTTTGCTAAGCTGGAATTTGGTAGCTTTTTTTTTGGAGGGCCCTTAACTTCATATAGAATTAACTCTCTTACTCCATAGTAATAATCATCATATGACTGAGGTCATATTCTGATGCCCTATTTCTCTTTTACTTGAATTATTTTGTCACTTCTATTGACCTTGCATAAGATAACTAGCTTATCTGTTTGCTTTAGTTTTGCAGTCTGAGAGGTTAACAGAAGACAAGAAATACATGAATTAAGAGATATGGATTAAAAACTATCCATATCCACTTATTAAGAGTTGAAATAAGTATTTTACACTCTTTATTCAAAAGTTTTGATTATTGCTATGCTTCCTGCCAATTAATGCGTTGCAGGTTTTGCGTTTCTATAACACTGGTGTGGTACTCAGTAAAGACTGCACAGAAATAGCTCTTCTTTCTGTCGTGTAAAAGATAGAAACATCGGTTTGGCTCTGTATGATAACTTCTGTGATGTCTTACGTGGTACCTACCTTTCAGATAGCCTCTACCAGCTTTTCAGAAAAAGGCATACAGCTGTCAGAGGCAAATACTCATTGCAGGAACTGAGGGGAAACTTCCTTTTCTTGCTTACTGTGTTTGAGGATGATAGTAGAGAGACCATATCATCCCTGAGTTTCCAGTTCTAATCTCTGCCCTCACCTAATCATGCAGCTGTGGGAAAAAGGCAGAACACAGACAAGGTACAACTTGTAACTCCCCTTGTGTTTTCACCTGGGAAATATGCTTTGTATTTTTGTCATCTTTGGCTATATATACACCAACAGATATTAGCTGGGCTCGTTCTTCCATGACCCTAAGTCAACCAAGTTGTTCCTCAGAGCAGTCTTACAGCCTGATAAATAAGTTAGGTTTCCACTTTCTTTATCAGTTATAGCAGAAGACCTGTTTTAAGAGCAACTTATTTGTAAGATGCTGCTTAAACCTGGTGTCTGAGGCACTGTTATTGAATGAAAAGTCATGGATAAACTTTCATTTAAAGATCAAGCTCTAAATCTAAGCTTATTTTAGGAGTAAATAGCACTTTGGTATGTAAATAGCAACAAGATTAACCTGATCTATGTGCCCAAAGAAACCTACAAAAGCTCACTTTATCAGAATTGGCAAAAGTTTTTCAGTAATAGCTATTCTGTCTATAAAAACCGATACCAAGCAAATAGACATTTGCATGTTAATCTGGATTATACTTTCCATGAATGGCAAAAGATAATATTTGAGAAGTTCATCACCTTCTGCCTTATGCCAGTGAAAACTAATCTCAATATAGCTCGCCAAATGCATTACCCATGTATAATGAAGAAATGCTCCTTATTTGTCTTTTGTTTACCTTATTGTTTGGGATTTGTTTGATTTGACTAAGTATAAGTCTTAAAGTACGTGGTATTTATGGCCACAGAGAAAGCTTCTTTTGAAGCAGTTGGTGATCTGGCCACATATGCTGGCTTTTAAAGAAATGTGCCCTTTTCTAAACCGAATGCTCTTTGCCATGGACAATTAATGTATTAACATTTGCAAATAGCTTAGTTGATATTTCAGTCTAGTGTTTAGATATTGTGTATATGACCTTTTTGTTTCTTCTACAGTTCTGTGCTGTTGTTCATATTTCTCAGCCTGAATTAATGCAATGGTCATCTAAACCCTAACAGTTCTGTAACAGCACCAAAGTTGCTACAATAACTGCTTTAGACTTTATGGCCAAAATTTGCTATTGAGCATTTTATTAACAAAAAGAGGCAAAAAACCATTTTTTTTTTTTTTTTTAATAAATAAGAAAATTGTATTTTCTATTGTGATACTTAAACAATTCACCAGCTTGGACTTTACTTGGCTTTTATTACCAGTAATTGGAAGGATATGGCTTTCACAATTTAGTTATAACAGCTGCATTAATGGCGATCTGTATTAGGACTTTCACATTGTCTTTGGACTGTTCTTGCTAACTTGCACGAGCTATTAGATTTTGCCTAGGGAATATAAAACATGTTCTGAAAATTATTTAGAAACTTACTTCAGGACAGCACCACAGCACTGTTTTATGACTAAACCCACATTCATCTCATTAAGCTAATAAAGCTGTAAGTCAGCGCAGCATTTTCTAGATTAAATGTTGTTTATTTGAACCATATTTTCTCTCTAAATATTTTATGAAAGGCAGACTGAAAGATGGTAGGTGTTCATATTGCGAGCAGCCCCCTGGAAGAAAAATAATCTATGTCTATGTTACCCGTTAAGTCTGCAGTGGAATCAAATAAAACTGGTTAGAAACAATAGTCTGCAGCAGAACAGGCTATTCATATATTCACTCAAAGACTTAAAAAAATCTAGCTATCAGAAAGTAGAGCAAGCTCTGCATTTCTTAGTTAACCATACTGCTGTGACACAGTTAAAGTCTTCTCACAATCCAGAGTTGTGTTGCTTTACTGTCCTCCAGAAACACAGCAGCGGTGCGTACTGAGTTCCCTAGATTAGCCATAGCAAAAAATTGTTAGTTCTTATGATTTTGTGCAAACTGATGACAGCATTTGATTTGTCAAACCTGGGTACTTTTGGAAGCAGTTTTCCTGTAGCTCAGAGCAGGTTTTCTTGGTTTGTAGCGTACTAGCATTTTTTTATACAGTTTTTGGGTAGCCAAATGGATC
Organism: Psittacus erithacus; assembly: GCA_009867235.2. Lineage (NCBI taxonomy): Eukaryota > Metazoa > Chordata > Aves > Psittaciformes > Psittacidae > Psittacus > Psittacus erithacus. The sequence continues at coordinate 11,116 of WYDI02016564.1, forward strand.
ATTCCCCTGATCTGGGAAACAGAAGAGTTGCACTTGCTTGAGAATTAAAACCAGAAGCAGGAGGGCTGTGTATGTTCCTGATCTTGTTGCTTTTTCTGAAGGCTCTGAAAAGCCCTGATGTGCAATAGACAATGATTGTCAGTAACATTTTAACCCCAATTAACTGCTACTGAAGTTATGAAAAGGAAATAAAAGCCAGCCTCTGCTTTTAACTGACAAGGATCTCTTAGTCACCTGAACTTGTCTGTGTTGTGAGGGTGCACCTGGGCAGTCTCAGAGGCAGGCTGCTTGTTACTAGTAATGCTTCCCAGGGAGATGGGCTAGAGGTTGCAGTCTGCGGAGAAGGTGTGCTAAAGAAAAGTATCGCTGGCAGCAATAGATTGCTAAAGATGTGATGCAGATCCTCACTATGAAGCACTTTTCTATTATGAATTTTCATAGCATCCCTGTTATAAGTTCTACATGAAACACTTTCTGCAGGTATTACTTTGCTGTCTAAGGTGCACAAGGTCGTAATGTCTTCCCCATGCTTGTCGTATCGTCTGAGTCTAGTAACCTTGTTCGCATCTACCTCACAATGCTGACTGGGATTGAAAAGGGCTGGAAAATAGGCATCAAGCTCCTGACTGTTATTTTCCCAGTACATGGTTCACATCTTGTTTAATAGGCAGCTGCAGTGTTATTGATCAAGAGCAGCACATTCTTCCCCTAGATGCAGGGTGGGAATTGCATTATCTGTTTTTGGAGACAGAACAGTTCACAATGGCTCAGTTTCATTGGTGTCATCTTAGAGGGCAGCCAAAAAGATGCGGGGACAGAGCTACACACGACTTCTGTGCTCATGGTATGACCTTGCATTACTTCTCTCACTCTTTAACTTTGGAGATGTAGCCATTAGCGATTGTAAGAAAAAGAAGAACTGGTCAATATGTCTCCCTTGCTAGCATTTGGGTTAGGACTCATTAGCTTTTGATAATAATGTTAGAGTTCCAAAGAGCTCACTGAGATCTGAACTACTGGTTATTTCTTTTACAATTCCGGGAAATTCCCCCAGACAGTTTTCCCCCCATTGAAAGAGGAGGCTCTTGGGAATTGTCAGTACAGTGTTTCATTACTCATTCTTCTATCCCTGAAGAGTGACATGCTCACAAATTCTCAATTATTAATTCTTCATTAAGCTATTATGAAAAAACAATGAAATAGCTTGGTTTTACTTTTTTCTCTTTTTTTTATGTTAAAGATCCTTTTATATGGACTCAACCTCATTTAAAGATCTGCAAACTGTAAATGAGTAACACTTTTTAGTATCTTGTATACTTTTATACTAGTACCTGTGTACTAGTGGATGGGCATATCTGAAGTAATCAGTTTAAATTAGTTTCATAATGATACTTACAAAAATTCCATCTGAGATTAAGTACATATTCCAGCCCATAAAAATGGGCCTGGAAAAAGCAGTTCATCCTTTTAATGCACTGTATAACTAGTCAAGTCATATCTTGTTGGCATTTCTAGTCCTATGAAAATGCTGTAATCATTCAGTACTACTAACCTGCTGAAGCTGAACTGTCTCCCAAGGTTTACATGGGTGAGTGAAATATATAATGTTAAAGTTAAGTAAATGCCTCTGGAAAGAGTAACCTAATTATGCTAGATGCTGTTCTGTTCTTAAGCAAACTGTTTTCAGCTTTGCCATCTAAACAACGAAAGGGATGAGTTCCTTTTTTATCAGCCTAGTGTTTGCGTATTTCAGCAAACCTAGATCATATGCAGTTAAGCATGTTGTTAGGGCTTTTTCCAAATCCAGACTTTAATGCAAGAAATACTATGTAATTGAGAACCCTAGGAAAAACTCGACAAGTCAATAGAAGATTACAGTCTGTTCCTTTAAAAATCCCATTGCATGATTTGCTTTGTTACAGAAGTCCTCAAAAAATCTCCATAAATTATTATTCTTTTAGTTTATTGTTTTCATTTTATCAGAACCAGAATCAATTCTTAAACTTTGTAATTTATTATTCAATCTATAGAATGTCTATCTTATGGGTCTCTCTTTTTTAATGTTGGATTACAATCACTGCTTAGTATCAGAATAGAAGCAGGTTATTTTTGTTTGGTTTTCAGTTATGTGATGTTCCTCTCCTGGTTAGGAAGGTAAAAATAAAGACTATTGAAAGATAATTTTAAAACTTGATTCCTTATATTAGATGTTTTGTGAGTGCTTGCTGTTCAAGTTCTTTGGTCTATAAAGGGCAAATAATCCCCTTCTTGGGACTAAATTCAGCATTGTAGTATGGCATTTTTTTCTCTTAGAGAGTTTTTAAACAGCTCAGACAGTACAGAGAGTTTTGACTGCTTCCTGTGACTGTGGATTTCTGTATATGCTGAGATTCCAGGAAGAATGAAATGGAAGGCAGGTCCCTAATAAGATAGTTTTTAATTATTTACAAAGCTGAGTGTTTTTAATTGGGTTGATGTACCTCTGTTTCAGATCATTTCCCCATCTCTTATCTTAAAAACTCCACAAATAATGGATATATAGCGTCATTCAGCACTAATACTTCTTCCAGCTCTTAAAACCTGATGTTTATTGGAAGATGTGATGGGTATTCAGACTTCACACCTTCTAATTTCTTCTTTTTCTGATGGACAGTTTTGTTGACTGATTGGAGAGCTATAATTTTTTTACTTAGCTCTGCAATGATAACAGGATTGAAAAGTAAAATCATACTTAATCACTTAGTAATGATGCATAACTCGGAAAATGAAGAGAACATCTGTTGTATATTTCACTTTGGCTTCAGTTGAATATACAATTCCAGCTGAACTGTCAGCCCTAATTTGCCAAGGGTACTGCTCTGCTTTTCAGGGTTTTTTTAGCCAGAAAGGTATATTCTATGTTCACCTGTTTATCAACCTCATACGTATCTCTCTCATATATTGTTTTTTGGGGGGTTTTTGTTGTTTGCTTGTTTGTTTGTTGAGAAATATGCTCAAACCACTATAAGCAGAAGAGCAATATCAGCATCTTACAAATGAGGCAACTCAGGCAGAGAACATGGTAGAGACCAGTAACATTTACCAGGCTTTGTGCGCAGCTACATGGAGATCGAAGTCTCGAGAGTCCTGTATAAGTGATCTCCACTGTGAACCAGTCTGGGAACTCTGCTTAGGAAGAACATTCCAGGTTAGCTAATTTATCCATACGTTTGTAGTAAGATTCAGCTGGTTTCTTAAGCTATTGTTTCATGTGGATGTTGCATATCATCTTTGCTTACAGGAATGCATATCTTATGACTTGATATGGTATATTCTGCCAGTTTTGGACAAACAAGAATTCATGCAAATATCTATAGAGAAAACATATTAAAAAACAGAGGCAAAGTAATGTTTAACATATCTTTCCACATGGAAATTAGCATGTTCCCCACATTGCTGTTCTTGGACTGTGTACTTGTTGGCTTTGTATTTCATGATCTACAGTGTTGTTTTTCCATGACTCAACTTAATGATACCTGGGGAAGGCAATTACAGTAAGATATTTATGTTTTTAGGGAACTATAAAAGTGGGTCAAACACAAATATTTCACCTGAATGTCAGCATTCCAAGCAGTGGGGAATGAAGAACAGCCTCGACAAGAAATCTGTGCTGTTAACATGAGATGAGCTTTATGGATCTGTGAAAACAAATAAATCACGACAGAGCAAAACACATTAATAATTAAAAACAAATACTAGAACTAGAACATAGCTCATGAGGTGTCACCATATGCAGCCAGTGCGACTCATGCACTAAGTACCCCTTATTTTTCCTTGCTGTGAGTGTGGTTCAGAATTGTTTGATAGTTCGAGCATACCCTCAATTTTGTAAATCCCAGTGTGTCCTGGCTATTTCTATTCAAGTCCATCAATAGAAAATACCCCTAATTTATTGAAAAAAACACAGCAGAAGTATGAATCTCCCTTCATAAAAGTCAATGATTAAATAATACAATTCCAGATCTGGTAGGAAAATAAAGAGAGTCCAGAGCAAGCAAGGTTATCTTTACAGCCAACCTGGAGGCAGTAGGATGCTCAACAGGCTATTAGTTTGTACTAGGACATTTGAGAAGCAAAACTGAAAGGAAGGTGACTTTCTTTCTTTCAAGACCATTATTTAGACAAGGAAATTTGCTCCTTGAGCAAATGTTAATGCCTGCATGCCTGAATTCAATATCTGATTGACAAGTGTGATGCTTTCAAAGTGGTATCATTCCCTAGTGTATTTTCTACATGTTAATTTAGTACTGGTATGAAGGAAAAATAAAACTGTGTAAAGAGTTGTTATTTTGACTAGGTGTAAGCCTATTATTTTTCAGCAAAGTCTATGTCATACTTTCAAACTTAGATTCCTTTTGAGAGGTACAAAAAGGCCTTTGTCAAAAATCTTAATTCTTTTACCATGCTTTGCTAAAAGGAGGAATGAGCTTGTATGAAGCGAAAAGAGCAATTGAATGAAAAGCCCTTCCCAAAGTAAAGAGCTTCTGTCGGTATTCTTATTATAGCCAATCCTTATTAAGTTACTCTTGCACTCTGGACGTGTATTTATACAGCTCGCAAGAGGAAGGGAAGGGAATCCCTTCTCTGCAATGAACTCATCAGTGCAGGATAGCTCTCAGTGGCAAATTAGTACAGGAAAATTGGAAGTCAGACTTGGCTATATTCTTTAATGGAAATATAATCAGCAATACATCTTTATGAAATGCGCACTGCCATCACTTAATATTCACTTGGAGGTGAGGTAAGAGCTGGAGGCAGTAGTCCAAAATCATTAACATCCCCCAGGTGAATATAACAGGATGATAAATGCTTGCTCGTTTTCAGTTTTCAAATGGTTTTGAAAGTAAAACAGAAAGTCATTTTATATCAATTTAATCAGCTCCATACTTTAGTTCTGTGACAAAAAGACTTCATGTCTATCCATCCACAGTGTATTTGTAATGCATTAGTTAGGTGATGGCATTGTTTCTGTTAGTGCAATTCTACCAAGGGAAGGTGGGTGGAAGGATAGGAATCATTCTAATGTACATCTTGATTTATGTAGTAAAATTGAAGGTGGTGTCTATAGCACAGCATCGATTGACTGAGTTTCTTTACTGGAACAGAATAAAAAAGCCTAGTCTGTGGCTGAATATCTGAGTCAGTAGACTTTCCCTGACAGTTTCTTCTCTTTTTGCTTCCCGCCAGGAGTGATAAGGGCAGGAGTGGATAAGAAACACGTCTGTTATGGATATTTAGAATGATTAAGAGAAGCTAAAAAATGGCCTGACTATAAGGAAATAATGCTTTATATCAACTTGTCTTTCAATTAAATAAAAAAATCTGGCAGACATTTTGGAGATTGTGTAAATTTTAGGCAGTTTTTGTGCTTGCATTTATCTGCTCTTGCTACAGCGATTGGCACCTTGTGGATAACAGCAGAGCAGACGTTTGATTTTAGTTGGCTCTCTAAAGTGTCATTAACCCCAAAAGATAAAATCTTCTAGGATATAGAATGTATAAGTCATAACATAGAAACAATATCATTGTGTTGTTTGATGTTAAAACTTTCGGGTTTGCTTTTGGGTTTTTTAAAGGCATTAGTTGTCCTGTTTAGGGGTTATAAAAGGAGAGGAAGCACCACTTCTCTACTTCTGAAAGTTTATAAGAAAATGTTATTGATTTGTGTGCCATATTGAGCTTTGTGAGAGGTCTTAAAAAGTAAATTCCCCTGTGGAAACATTCATTGCAATTCACATGAGCTGTCTTACAAATACGTTGGTGTCCAGTATCTACGCTACTGATACAAATACAAAGAACTGAGTTCTGGGATCTGAGAGCTGAGCCCAAGCAGCAGATGGCTGAATAATCTGAGTGGAAAATCTAGGTATGCTGAGGATTTCTTTTGTATGCTTTGTGACTGCACCTTTCTCCACTGACATTGTGGCAGGGTATTTGTTTGCTGACCTGATTTTTGTGGTCACCTCTCAAGCTTTCAGAGGTTTGAGGGAAACCAATTGCAGCATAATATGTGCATGTTATTTTTTCTTGAAGAAGGAGTCTTTGTTAGATGTGTCTTCTAAAGGCTTTTGAATGAAAATATGCTGATGAGTTTATGAATACTAGGCTGGCATCCATTTGAAGGATTTTCTTAGGCCTTGGAACATGCCACCTGTATATGACATCTTTAATATTGCTACACCGGTTTCTGGAAGGATAGCTGGACTAAATACTCGTCTGTGATAAAGCAGAGGTATCTGACAGACTGCCAGTGCTCAATTACTCAAGGCAGGTACCTACAGTGGCCATTCTTTCTATTCAGCGATGTAGTGAATGAGTTATCCCTGTGGGAGAAGCAGGCTTAATTGTCTACAGGTAACCTGCCTTTAATTAAAGGAACTGGGGAAGGAATCAGCTTTCCTTTCAGGAATGCTCTACCACCATTTCCTATTAAGTTTAGAAGAGATATTTTAGAGACAATACTAATTGTGTGTAGAGGTAATGGAATATAAATCATGCTTATTTTAGAATGGTAGATGAGTTGACTATTTGAATATTGTATTAAGCTAGCCTCCAAAAGGACCAAGCTCGCCTCTTCCTCCCTACATTTCCCCAGTTTGGGATATCCAGAATTACAATTCAAATCTTAGGGTTTCTTTTTGGTGAATGTGGTGACAGCATTTAATTAATCACCACAGAAGCATAAATTCAGTGTGAGGTGTACTCATTGTCAAGAGAATGTAGGAATTGTGGGATAACCAGCCAAGTACAAGAGTGCCTGATGCAAGAAATTGCTATTGCAAGTGATTTAGAGTGTAGAAGCTTGAGAAAGGCATTTCTGCTGCTGTGCTGTAGAGTAAAAAACTCTTTCAAATTCTTGTGTATTAAAATAAATTTTGAAGAAGAAATAGCTTAATATATCCATAATTTTTAAAGTGCTTGACAGTTCTATGCTAATTTTCTCATAATGTAATTTTGCTGCTGTAGTTTTGTGAAGCTGGAGATAAAAGCTGGGAGAACTGTACTAAGAGTCAGGCTAGAGAAAATGAAGAGAGTGGGATCTGACATTAAAACTCCCTAGGCATGTTTCAGGCCCTGGGAATGCTTGTTAGTCTAGGCCTTGATATGGAAAGAGGAAAGTTTTCTTCCAACCAGAGCCACTGTAGTCTGCAGCTCCCCAGCTTGATGGGCTGGAGAGGAAAGCGCAGTTAAGGAATCAACGCAGAGGTAGACTGCATCTAACGCGTTTCAATGGGGATTAATTTTCTGGCTGTTCTGGTTTTAATGGTGACTCATAAATCTCAAGATAAGAGATTAACTCCACAAGACGGTCCATTCAGTGGGAGGACATTGAGGGAATTATTGATCTTCTGGATTGCTGAAACCTGTCATCACAAGTGCTTTTGTGATCAAAAATAAGGTTTGAACCAGTCAAGACACGAGGGATTTCTGTTGGCTTTTCTCACTGAGTTTAGGCTTAATTTGGATTCTTCAAATTTCAGACCTCCAAGGATTTGAATTAGAGACTCTTCACTTCTTCCTCACTGGTGTTTCTTCAGTTCTAAGCAATATTTGAGCTGTAAAAGGCTGTGGGATTTAAAGACATATATTTTTTATGAAATTTGTTTGTCGGTACTATTAAAACTCCAAATGAACGTTCAACGACCTGTGTCTTTGATGCAGTGCTGAATTGTCACTCCTGGGGAAGATCTTAGCTGAATTCCACATGCACGTTGCTATAATTTTTTAGTACTGAAGATGAATTAATTTCTGCTTGCTTTGTGTTTTAGCCAAACTCTCTATTTTATGTAATAGACTGAAGTATCATTCTTAAAACAAGAAGCTAGGCAAAAGAGAAAGTCATATCTCATACTAGGAGGAGAAAAGAAGTACGTGTCACCCCCAGTTCATGCTTCAGACTTCTGCAGCTCTCCTAGAGACATGGGCAGCAGTCTGAAACAGAAAAATGGCAACTCAAGAAGGAACAAAATTTTGCCTTGATGTTTTTCCCAAGCTGTACATCAGGGCAAAGAACATTGAGTCAAATGCAGAGTGCCATATCTCTCTCTCTTTGATGCATGTTTCTCCCCTGAGGTTGCTCTGGCTTGCAGTTTCTGTGAGTGAGTTGCATTACTTAATAAAACTGGGGATAAAAATAAATATAAAAGTGGAAGAGAGATGCTGAGTATTTTACATCCAGGACCAGTTCTGAACATAGCTGAGAGTGAAAACTTGGAAGCTGGTGCTTCAGTAAGTTAATGATGAAGATGTTTTTAACTCTCAGGACAAGGCTGTAAATCAGCTAAATATTTATGTTTTCATTTAATAGCTTTTGGCTGTAAGCCAAGCATTCCATAGAAATAGTGGTCTTTCGGCAAAGCCCAACTTTGTCCTCCATTAGCAGCTGGATACAGCTTGCGAGGCAATGGTGACATGGCATGAGTGAGGGGCCAGTGTGATGATGTAGAACAAATGAGTCCGTCAGACTGTTTGGTTTGTTTGTCTGTTTTCAAAGGAGAATCACTTTAAAATGTGTTCAGTTTTTTAGACCATTATGTGGCCTAAAAGATTGAAGCCATGTAATCAAAATATTATCTTAATTACAGTAATTACAGACCCTTACACTGAGAGAAATCTCAGGGTGTTTGTAATGTGAACAGCTAATTAAGGTCTAGTAGAATAATAACAGCTTAATTGCTTATGTTTCTGTGGAGGTGTCAATTTAGAAACAAAATTGCATATAATCTGCTATAGGTTGGTAAAAGTCTTATTCTTAAGTGCACTTCAGGTCAAAGTGTGTGGTTTTCTTTACTTTGGTTTTTTGGGGTTTTGGCTGTGGTTTTTGTCATCAGCCAGCAAACATCTTTAACTTACAGTTTTTTATTGAGGGCTATGTTTGATATAGTGTCCTTCTAGATTGATATGGTTACTTGGTTTGCAAAATAGGGTAAATAAATTTAGCTGTGTAATTTTACAACTAAGTGAATACTATTTATTTTTTACTTGCGAAACTACTTCGGAGTTTAAAGTTTTTGCTAAAGAGCCCATTCTACCTGGGGGCAGCAGTCAATGAAGACCTACCTGTCTCGTGGTCATTTTTTTGCCTTGAGAAGGGGATTGAGTTATGCACCTCAGGTCTTTTGAGTGGAAAGGTTGTTTATGCTTGCTTTATGCTATTTGGGCCATGAAAACATAGGGATTTAATCTCACCCTTGTAGGAAAGGACATACCAATAGGAACATGTGATAAGGAGACAGAAAGTGGGATTTTCCCCTGACTTCTGTCTTAGGCTTCATACATTGATCAGGGGCAAGTTTCTTAAATTGTAGGAGGAGCTGCTTGTTAGGATCACTTGAGGCATCATACCCAAAGATCCCATTCTTGCTCAATTAAAGGCAGAAGTAATTTAGATTTTTGACTCACAGGCAACGTCAAAATTTGACTTCAGTTTACAGGAGAACAAGCTTGAATTTTCCTTCAATTTAATTCTTGTTTAGTTTTCACCTGCTTCCCAAATGTAAATCTGGTAAGGAGAGGAACACAGAGAGCTTTGGTTAAAATAAGCCACTGAAGACCTGGCAGTTTCTGAATGAAATGGTCCATGGCTCCTGTTAGTCATGGCGACAAGACATGCAGATACTGGAAACCTGGCTACCAGGAATTGCTGGGCCCTGGAGGCACCCATAGGCCTTGCTTTCCTATGCCTGACCCAGGAACTGCACCCTTGAAACACCTACCTGCTTATAGCTAGGGAAGGGGGCATGTTGGAGCTGAAGGTGGGGGTCTAATGCTTGGAGAGAACTTCTGCTACCAGCGGCTGTGTTGTTTTGGAGCAAAAGTTTATCCTGTGCCCTTGGCTGCTCAATAATCCTTGGCCTTAAGAAGAAACAAAACAAAACAAAGAATTAAAAAGCTTTAAAGTCTGTGCTGTGAAATAATCTGTTTTCTGGGAAGCTTAATAAGACACGGCCAAAGGCGTCTCCTATTGCAGACTGAAAATACTGCCTATCCTGCTCAGCTTTCTTGTCTCTCGGGGAGATTCTGTCAATTTCCTTGATAGAGTTACTTAACAAACCCACTTTGATCATTGGAAACTGATGCTTAGTATTACACTGTCTTATCTGTGCAGTTCTCACAGATTAGTGCAGACCTCCAGAATATGTTCAGTAGCATTTGGGTGCTGTAAACATAGATGAAAATCAGCTACTGAAATGAGGTATCAGTCTCCAGGCTGTTGAGCATTGGTAAGAATGACTGGGTTGCTTTTTTTTCAAGGGATGTAGCCCTGAAAATTACAGATAAATATGCCAGATAAAAGCTGGCATCTTGTTTGTGCAGGAATCGAGCCAGGAACTTAGGTGATTCTTTGATTATTTAAAAAAGAAATACTTCAAGGAAATCCATGTTCTATTTGTTATCCTTAGCCTGTGTTTTATGTGTACAGCTGATGTTGGTGTACATCACTGTCTACAAGGAGACTTGCTTTGCAGAATGGATCCAAGTGAAAAGGCTAAGCTCTTAAATCTTTGATAATATCCACTGTGGGAGCTTGCAAAGCTGTATGCAAGTCTGTGTGTTTTATAAATGAGCAACCCCAATCATCATTGTGAAATATTGACTTCTGCTCCCCATTTCTGGACTAATTTTAGCAGGTAACACAGGTTTTGGAATAAACATTCACTGCGAAGCCAAGTTGGGCATGAAAACTTGTAGGCCAACAGTAACGAGTGATGGGTCAGTTCAGTGTCTGATGATGACTCAGGGCATCCACCATGATGGGCTCTTGTTACTTGCCTTTCCCTAAACTTTAGTCCCAGTTAGCTTTGCTAGCATAGAAGTACACTGCTGCATCTTCCAGGAATACTGCTGTTCTCTTTCTCTGCTTTTTGAGCTGTTTCTGTAGTACTTCTGGCCATGAATTGAAACAAACCTACTCAGGCACTACTATTGTTGTTTGCAACCTTCATTTTGAAAGGCTGAGAGCCCACTTTCAGGCTCACTTTTGTGTCTTATAGACATAGACTTATTGTGAGTCAAATCCTCCACACTGAGAGCAATTTAAAGCTCAGTCTTTAACTTCAGTTTAATCCTTAACATCATTTTTCTTCATTGCTTTCTTGTGTAATGTCTCCCTCTTCTTCTTACAACACCCTTGATTACTCTCTAAGATCAGAACTGTCTTAAGGGAAAACTATATAGTCATTTTTCTTTGATTTCTTAGACTAACTAGTAATAAAAACACAAGCTGTGCGCTGGATACTTTCAGGCTTGATTTTATTTCAAACATGAGATTTTTTACAATAGCATCTGGAGGAAACAATAGAAGCTGCAGAGGTAAAGGAACAAATTGTTCTGATGAGATGCTTAAAAGTAGGATGAGAGTGCTTATGAATGTAAATGCAAACAAAGCCCTGCAGCTTTCTTTTGCAATGTCTACATCAAGTCTTTTTTTTTGAGATTACATCTTTCAACTATTTTCAGTCTCTCTGTTTATATACAAATCAGTTGAAACTGTGCTTGTCAAGTGTGGAGCTTACCTCTCTACGTGGGGGGGGTTGTTTTGGGATTTCATAGTTCTTAGTATTCATAGACACAGTTTATGCTTCTTCAGCGTCTTTCTAGATGAGAAAGCAGAAGCATTAAAGCACCAGTGGATAGGCCTTTAGCTGTAAAGGACTCCAAACTGACTTGGATGATGGGCTTAAACCCCATCTTTTATTGCATGATGTGTGTTCTCTTGGTAGTGTGATGGTTCCATTTGAGATTATGTCTTTGGTTGTAACTGAAGTATTCAGTTGTCATTTGTGTACTCAGCTTTTCATGCTAGAAATGCAATAGAACATTTTGGAAGTACATCAGTGCTAACCTCCTCATCTTATTGAAATTGCACTTTTTCTGTGACTGAAATGAATGTCCGGAATGTGAAGAATTAAGTCATTGACAGTGTTTATGCAGTCCTGTAACTACATTTGCCATATACCTAGTCTTTCGTTACAGCTTGATGTGGCTTTGTGGTACCTGATGATATGCCTGTGTCTTGATCTGATGACCAAGGTTCTTTTGAAGCAGGTCATCAGGAATCCATTTGCCAGAATAATTCTTAGAGACACAGCCAAATTACTGCTCACATCTGAAGGCCTGCAGGAGAGAGTTTTGATCTAAGTGAGTTACTTTGCAGCCCAAATTAAGAACACAGATCCTTGAGCATGTGTTGTGTAGAATAATGCGAAGTTCTTTCAGAGACATGTTGGAATTGTAGTGGCCAAATGGGCTTCCATCTGGGATCTGTGGGCTATGTTCCGTGGAGTTCTTCTGATAAAACAAAACAGATAATGATGCTTTTAGTTGGTATTGCTGATAATCTGAAACCTGGGTTCACACTACACTAAGTGTTTAAATAGTGAGTGCTGAGCCGAGATAGGATATCATTGTGTTTAGTCCAGTTGTAAGAGCCTTTCTCACTTAATTACGTTCCAATGAGAGACTCAGAAGTAGCAATATACTTTAATGCCATGTCTTTCTGGCAAGTTGGGTTTTATTTATAATACTTTAATTTTGTAATGATGACAACTGAAACTATTAATCCAATTTAATTTGCTCACTTTTAAGACATCAGGGATTTATTATTTGTTCAGCCTCTTTTCTAATTTAAAAGTTACAGATAACTGAATATTTCTGCATTTATGGTCTCTAAGAGCTGAGTGATGTCAGTTCTCATGTTCTGTAAAATTTTAATAAAGGAATTCAGAAGTGTGAAATGAGTCCTGCTATTACTATCAATACTATGATGTTGCTTTTGTCAAGAGCATTAAAGTCAGTCAACAGTCCTGGAAAGAACACAGGAAAATAACTAACAGTCAGCATTGAGTTGTTGAGAACAAATAATGTCAAACCAATCTAATTTCCTTCTCAAATCCTCCCCAGGGTAGCAGGCCTTGTGGTTAGAGAAGGGATGGTAGGTGTCACATAACCTGGCTTTGTTAAAGCTTTTTTACAGTGTTCTATATGACAGTCTCTTGGGAAAAATAATGTGGAAGAAATTACTAAGGAGAGTGCAAGGCTGCTTTGAAAATTGTATTTAGGGAACTATCAGTAATCAATTGTCAAAATGAAAGAAAGAATTGAGTGGCATTCTGCAGGGACCTGTCTAGGCAATAATACAGCTCAGAGTATTTATTAATGACCTGGATGATGGAATAGCATATGTGGTTATCAGATTTGAAGCTGGGATGGACTGCAAGAATGACAGAAGACAAGGTTAGAATTGAAAATGATTTCTACAAAATGGAGAAACTGACTATTACAAATAAGATGCTACTCAAGAGGGAGCAATTTCTTTGTAGAAAAAGGAATGATCAACTGCACAGCATGATCTGGCAGGGTCACAAGCTGAAAGGCAATGAACAGTACTATGCTGATGTGGAAAAAGCTTACTTCTCCATTGGTGTATACTGAGAGTTGCAGATTCTCTGCTCAGCACAGTAGGGTCCTGAAGTGCAGCAAGGTTTCACTTAAACATGAGGAAAAACCTGGTTTGCCATGTAGATGCTGTGCACTAAAACAGATTGTCTGAACAAGTTATGGCAGCCAGTAAGAGCTTTGGTAAGAAGGAAGCAGAAGGGGCCTGAGTGTTGGCAGTGATGCCAACACGATGGGAGGATGGACTTTATGTGGATTCTGTCAAAAAGCTTAAAGTTGTTTTCTGTCCTGCCCTCCTGCTTCTTTCCTCCCTAAGGAAAGCCCACAAAAATCAATGAGCTGGATGAGAAGCAAGGCTCATCACGCAGTCCATTAATCACAAGCTGGAAAGACTTATGCCACAATGGCTCCAACTCTGTGTTCTACCACAGCCTACTGGCCATGGTGCTTCCCAAGACTGGAGTAAACAAGATCACCTAGCGCTATGTAGAAAACACAATTTGCAGACAATTCATACATTTCATGGTAACTGTATGACAGTCACAAAAAAATGACTAGAGAAACTCCCTAAAATGAGTTCTGCAGTGTTTCAAATGCTTGTTGTTAAGGTGTGAAAACATTATTGGAGTTTCAAGCCTTAAAAAAATGAATTCATGACAAATTAGGAATGAGTTCTGTAATAGGTACGTATCTGATGGAACAGAGTTTTTTCTCCCTAATTATAAATTAAACATTAATATAACTGGAATATCTAATATCTTTAAATGGTATACAGTGCCAATACCTCTTTGGGTTTTCTTTGCTTACTGAAAGTCCATGCTGTTTTACAGTAACCTTTTTAATGCGTTATTAGTACAATTTAAACCATATGTATTTTGTAAAAAAAAAATAAAAATAAAAATAATAGTAAAAAAAAATGTGCAATTGCCCTAAGAAGAAAAACACAAATAACAAACACACAAAACTCAAAGTTTATGCTCTGTGATTTCAACTGTTTACTATCAAGTTGTTTTTGGTTGTTGGAGCTATATAAGCTAGTGTCCTGGTGATGGTGGGAAACCGTATACCCCACCATCACTCTACCTCAAATGATAAGACAAAACATCATCTTCTTTCTCAAACTCAGAATGTCTTCCAGTCTAAAGTGTGAATCACCATGTTGATCTGCTTGTGTTCACATGAACTAGTGGACGGGAGTAGACTGGTTCTTAATAGTCTCCTAGAACACAAATAACTCTCTAAGGCTGCAGATGTGGCAAAATCAAAAGTGTTTTCATGAAGTGATAACTACTAAAAGCAGTAAGAAAAATAAGCAGTGCAGTTGGCAAGAGGAAGGTGTAATATAGCAGAATCATATTATGGTGATTAAAGGTGAGAATAATGAACAAAGTCTCTTTAATCCCATAATTGTAGAAAGGGAAAAAAGAATGGTGGCATAGTTTATTTGTTTAGTTTGGAAATAGGTACATTACTTTAGGATTTTAGGATTACTGCGTTCATTTAAGGTAGAATTTTTCAGTATGCTTTTAGCATAGCTCTGAGAGGAATCTCAGAAAAAGCATTAAGAAAGCAAACTTGGAGAAGCTTGGAGAATGGATGTATTTACTTATCAAAACAGTTAAGTACATTAATAGATCAAGATCTATACTATAAACAGTACTGAAAGCTGATTAATATAACATACTAAGGATTAGCAAAACATGAAACCCTTTTTAAAAATTAGAGTAATTGCCTCTCTTTCTAATATGTTGCAGGCACAGGTTTAAGAGCAGCGCGTGAAACGCTGTGACTGATACAGGAACTAATCAAGTGTCAATACCAAAGAAAAGCAAAGCATTTTTTATCACTTAAAGTCCCATGGCCCTTCCCTCTGTCTGTGTGGATAAGCAGCATGCCATAATCTTTTCTTGACAGGGGTAGGTGAACCCCTGTTTGTGAGCAGGGTGCTAGTGAGGCATTGGCAACCTCCTGAACGCTCTAAGGAATTCAGCCTCTTGTGCTTGTTCGGGACAGGATCTCTGGTTCCCCTCTGGGAAGGAGGGGGTAGGAGGAGGGGGCTGTGACAAGCTTTGCCAAAGCACTGGGAATATCATTAGTGGCAGAGCACTGACGGGGAGCCAGAGACAGTGGTCTTGGGTATATCTGCACTAACAAAATAACCCTGATGTCTTTTGGAGGTTCAATAAAATCAGCAGAAGAAAATTTCCTGCAGTTGCTGATGGCTGAAACTCTGTTTTCAATAAATGTAAAAGCAATATAAGCTTTTAGAATTGAAACTGGTTTCTCCAAAAAGTGTTTCTTTACCTTTAATCCCATCTCTTATTAAATATATATTTTACAATAAATAGTGGATACCTTGGCAATACATGATTTTATCTTCAACACCATCTGATAGGTCTCTCTGTCTGGCATACAGTGCAGTTAATTTTATACGTGGCTGATGAATACCAGTCATTCCCCTGAATATCTATGACCTGAATATGTAGAAGATTCTCACGTCTTAATTGTTTGACCCTGAAATTAGCACAAGCAGATGGGCCAGACAGCGAGTGAGTCTGACATGAGACAGAAGAAAAGGCAACTAATGCAGTCAGTGGAATGTAGTACGTGAGAAACAATTTTCTCAATTGCAATAGTTTATTTCTCTTTCCAGTCCATTTCATTCCCTTTTAGTATCTTATGATTGGCTGATATGATGGGTAGGGGATTAGTTGTTTAGCATCTGTAACCTGGTAAACTCTGCTGATAAGGCTGTAAGATAAATTACTGTCTGGTTTTGAGGACATAGAAAAAGATATCAGTTTTAAACTGGAATGGAAACTTTATGATTGACTTTTTGTGTAGTTATGGATTAATTGTTAAATGTCTATATCCCTGAGTACGTAGGGGAAAGGACAGTACTTAAGTGTGGTGTTCAAGTAAATTTTAAGTTGTCCCTGTTTCAAAGATAACTTCTGTATAGGTTGCATCGCCTTCAACTAGCCTAGACAAAATCAACAAATTCCAGCGTTGTGTGTGAAATAATTCAGCACCGTGTGTCATTTGCAGTTTATTTGCCATATAAAGAAGAGAGAGTTGACTCAAGCAACTGTAAAGTTGTAGTTTTGTAGAGCCTGTTACTTGAATGCTTGTTTGACTGCTTCATATTTGCCCTCCTTCCTGATAGTTCCTCCTGGATGCACGTCACACAGGATAAAAAGCAGATTGTTCCTGGTAAAGATAGTCTGAACTCATTACTGTGGCGGACAGGTGTATTCTTTAATCACAGCCTTTAATCCTCAGAAAACCCTGGACTGTTTCCAAGATCAGCTGGGATTAGCCTAACCCTTTGATGTTACTTTAGATGTCCCATGGAGACACCAGTTGAAGAAAGTGAGTGAATGCTGACTGGTCGTGCTCCTGGGTTTCTTAGGCTGTTTCTTCATCTGTAAGAACAATTTGTGTTCTTACAGTGATTTGTGGGAGAAATTGGACCAAAAAAAGAATGCTGTTCCATGCTAATTGCAATTTCCAATTGTAAACCTGAAGGTAAGCTGCTGCTGACAGGCTCTTCAACTAATTAACCAAACAGTCCAGTACCCCATGCTGTGTAATGTTACACAACTATGCATAAACAACTTGGCTGAAGATTTATGCCGACCTCAAACTTCGAACAGGCTCTGCTAAGTTAAAGAGCTGTTTGAAGTGTCACGATGATCTGCAGTCCTCCAGTATGATGAACTACATGCTTGACTTTAATTAACAGTAATCAAATAAGGAAAACCCTAATCAGTATTCAACAGCTATTACCCTCAGCTTAACAGAAAGAAAACATAATTTCAGAGAGAAATAAACACGTGGAATTGTGCGGAACTACAATAAATCCTTTTAAGTGGGTATGTGAAAAAGATTTATCAGTGTAGCGTGCCATTAAACTGTGATCTAAGGTCTTAGGGGATAAAAAGAGGGGGCTGGGAAGGAAAGAAATTCAGTATTATCCAGATTCAGTGTTTGTCTTTGTTGAGGCTTGTTGCTGGAGTGGAGCTGTGACAGCTTTTTTCATGTCTCTTCATTTTGGACACATGAACTGTCAGTTGACCTATACCCTTAACAAACACAGGGACTGAACCATACAAAGAATTATTCTCTTCTTTCTTAAAATGCCACTATCCATCGCTTGTTCTGGTCCATAAACACCATGATGTTGTGAATAGGGAATTAGGAGGGCTCTCACGGATTCCAGTACCCACCACATTGTGACTTGACCCATATGCTCCGCTTCTCATCTTGATGGGATCCTAATGAACCTTTCAGAACTTTATGGGATGGTACTAATATGGTCATGTTCATCACTAGATGAATTTTGAGCCATGAGTCCCCTGTATCTTTATGCTACACTGCTTCTTGATGAATGAAGAGTGCCCAGAAAAGGGAAAGATGGTCAGGAGAGGTCTATGGTCACCTCAGTTACCTGGAAGCTTCCTATTGTCTGGATGATAAAGATACTTTTAGAAAGTAGTTTCCTGCTTTGAATGATGAGTTCCCTGACTTGCGCATCCAAATGAGATGACCTTTAATTGTCAGTTAGTTGTTCATCCCTCGCACACAGTTCTGTACTCTATTTGCTGTATGTGAACAGGTTTTTTGCACCAAGTCCTTTGAACTTACTCTCAAAAAACCACTGCATGTGCTTAGCTTCAAGTTCTTTTTCCCCTTTCCCTGTGTTCCCAAGGACACAAATGGATGTTCTGTGACTGAAGGGCTTTATTTCCTCTTAAGTACCACAGGTTTGTACATAACTGTAAGCAATTTCTCTCCTGACTGTGCAATTTCCCTTGGTGATGTTTAAAGGAACATTTTTAATTCTATTTTTAAACTGTTAGAAATAGCTCTCCAGAGCTTCCACTGCTGAATACTAATAACTTTATTTTAGCATAAAAGGATAGTTTTATCAAAGATCATGGGTTTAGGGGAAAACGATAGTATTTGCGCCTCAGGAGGCAAGGGGAAGCTCTTCCTAGGTTTATGGAAGTCTTTGTCCTTTCCTTCAGCTTCCATAATTTTGTTAATTCTAAATTAAATATGTTAAAGGAGCTGTGGCATGTGTTCGCTAATATACATGCCAGTCTTATCAGAGGCTGTTACAGAAAGCTTTTTTGACCAGATGCATGTAATTTTAACACCCGCTCTTCCTGAAACAGAGTACTTTCTTATAGTGCTATTTATAACTAATGCTGTTGTTGGTGACTTTGGTATTTTTACACGAGCCCATATGGTTGCAAGAAAATACAGAGAGATGTACATAATGAAACAGAGGGCAAATAATTGTCTGGAAAAGCCAGACTGTGGTTCAGTATGTCTGGAAATAGTGTAGCAGCAGGCAGAGTTCAATTAAATCATCATGGTTTTGTGTAGGAAAGGATTTGCAACCACTGACTTGCCCCTCAAGACCAGCATGCTTGTTTACCCTAAGTGTAGAGCTCATTGAATACAACCTAAGCTGATTCTGGTAGACCAATATGTATCCTTCATCAAGAAAAGCTATGTGGACCTGTCATACAGGGACATTGAAAGCTGTGTTGCTGTCACCATTTTCTCTGCCATGTTGCTCAAGTGCTGTGTGTCTCCATTCAAACCCCAGTAGAACTCAGTATGGAGAAGATGCATCCATCTTCTGCCATTCAATGCAGCCGTTGTTTTCAGGAGATGCTAACCTGCCAGATCACACAGCAAAATGTCTACACTTTTTCCATTACGATTTGAAGATTTCTTTCATAAACATGTTTTGCACAGTGAGCTATGGAAGTCAGAGGAATGAGCTGGAGCTGCCAATATGCTTGGAATAGTTGAAGAAATATGTTTATTTCACAGATATATTACAAGCTAGATGTTTCCAAACACTGGATATTTTCAGGAATCTACCAAACCCAAACACTTTCATCTTTTTTCCTCCTTTTTTATGCCACTCCATATTTTAAGGTTCTTGGGGTAAACGGAAGTTAGTTGATGGATACGGCAATATTTTAGGCTTTTGTCATTCCCCTTCCTGCATCTCAGGTGTCTAATGTCAAGGCATTCCTGTTTCCAGTCCGCAAGATTTTGCTGTAATCTAAAACAAATCTCATCTATGGCATGGTTACAAGAAGTTAAGAGGCTCTTATGCCTACCATCTGCCCATCACTGGCGGAATTACTGCCTAGTAGAAAAACAGGTGATTAGTGTCCTCTCATCTGCTGAGCTCATATTCGTTTGAAATAGATGGTACTTGAAGTTAACAGCACCTAGCTATGAAATATGTTGGCACAGCAGTGGATGCACTCCAGGTATTCCTGCATTAGCCAGCAGCACAGTGTTGGGGTGGGGATGGGGCAAACAGGTGGATGCATCTCCGTCTGGTACCACCACTGACAAGCTGTCAAAAATCAAGCGCTGCCACACTGTGCTTCTGATCTGTGAATGCTTTGACTTGAACAAAAAGTGTTCAGTTTCTAATACATCTCATCACAAATTTTTATGAAGCAGCATGGCGTTCGAGGCTGGGGAGAGCTCAGGGGTGAGAAATACTACATTATACCTTGTTTTCCATCTGTTCTTACCTTTTTCCCCCATTGTGCTAGAGTAATATACTTTCTTGATGAAGAAGTACCCAATTAATGTTTGTATAGACCTCTCAAAGTTTAAAAGTTGAAATTGGTATGTAAATATCATATAATATTTTTGCATCAATTCATGACTAAAATCTGTAATTTTAGTAAAATTGTACTTTTGGATTTTATGAATGGGGTTTTAAATGCCTTGTTCTGAAAGGCACTTAAAAGCCATTACATCAGCAGATACTATGGTGCAACATTGCTCCTCTGCTATTATTTGACTGAATTCAAGTAAAGCCAAGCTTTGTTTCTTCTCCTAACACCTGAGCTTCCCTTACATTTTCTGTAAGTATTTGATTCTGTGATTTCTCAAATTCATAGATCAATATGAGAAAAAGCCTACCACCACCGCCTTCTTATATTAAAAATGAACAACATCAAGTATATTCCTTAGAAGCAATCCTTTTATCTGCCTGGTTTCCTTTCTTTGTTTTGTTTATAGCCTAGTACTTTCAAAACACTGTACACTACAAAACATTGATTTGGGCTTTGGGAACTGGGAAAACATGGAAATGTTTCTTTCTCTGATGGAGAAAGAATACTTCCCCTCCCCTCCCCCCCCCACCCCCCCCCCACCCTACCCCCCTTCTCCTCTCCCTCCTTCCCCTCCACTTCTCCCTTTTTTCTTTTCTTCTTTTGTTTATGTTTTGTTCGTGTTACATTGTATT
>WYDI02016564.1:31859-88702 GCA_009867235.2 Psittacus erithacus
CTTTAAATTTATGTCTCTCTGCTGCTTTTGGACACTAATAACTGTGCATTCAGTGTCCTTTATTGCTGTATGCTACAGTCAGTGATAACATTAATTGCTTTCCTCATTGATATTTTAACATGACTCCATCAATCATTCAAGTTGCAATAAATTCAATGGCTATCGTTTAATTTCCTTACAGATTTGAACTGTATAAATTCTCTGTTCTTAGCTAAATCCTAATCATGCTAGCCTGACTTCATACTGCCGTGATTTTAGGATCATAGTCTCCTTAGTCTTTATCCTCTGGTAATGCAGAGAGAGAAAGAGGCGTCTTTGGGGAGGGTAAGTCAACCTTTCTTGAAGTTTTGAACAATCTCCTGGGAATACCTCTGTTGGCTATATAACAACCCTGAAATAGCTGCATCTGAGAACCTCAGGTGCTTAAAGCTGGGCCAGCCTAGGCACCTTGGCCACTTCTTCCCTCGGCTTTTGCGGGAGTGCTTCCTGTGGTGCCGCTTACTTCTGGTTTTGCTGCAGTCAGTTGGCACTGATTCTTACTGGGTGTTTTATACATCTCTGAATCACTGACTTTTCATTAATGTGGGTTGATCAGAGACTTCGTCCTAGTAGCTGCAGTATTTTGAAGTACACTTCCGTATTTTAAGTCTGATAAATACCAGGCTAAATAAGCCCACTGTGCACCTCACTTATTCCCCAAATGATTCCACACTGGTGGTGTATTCCTGAGAAAGGGATGGTGAAGGGTCCCATGCCAGCTGCTACAGAAAAAAACCACTTTTCAGTGCGATAGTGTTACTATGCAAGCAGTAAGCCTAAACTTATACTATTTTCCTTTCTTCTGCATTTTTCATTTTGTTATGGTGGGACTACATGTGAGAATAAGGATGTTGTTTCAGTCTGTTTTCTGCTAAGACTTTCCACAAGAGTAACAGTGTTGTGTATGATGGTCTCCTGTTCCACAGGGGATGAGTAAACTTACTCCTGTGTTTCAGATGGGCTATTGAAGTGTTCTAAATTGAAACCTAAATGCTGAATTTAAGAGATTCCACTTAAACAGGTCCAAATCCATTCTTTTGTATTCCAAACCTCCCGTTTGAAAGTTAGACTTTTTTGATAAAAGAATTTCAGTCTTAATAACATTTTTGTTTTATCTGATGTAAACTTGTGGCTGGATAAATTCTGTAAATGCCAGTGGGGCCTTGTTTTGATTAAAAAAAAACAGACAAAAATTGATTCCTTGCCTATTTTACTGACTTTATTTCTCATTCAAGATCCTTCATCCACAGTAACATCTGATCTCTTAAGAAGTTGACAGGGAAGTTTTCAGTGCGGGATAAATTCCTACCTTTGACATCATAAGGGAGATTATTTTTGTTAGCAGCACTCTTAGCACTGCTGAAAGATGTCAAAGTGTCTGCACTTCAGAAGGAAGGTCTCTATCAGCTTATCAGATAGTGTACATGCAATAGTGCTTTCAGACTTTTGCAATGTCGTGTTTTCATTGTGAATCACCGCTAGTATTGGCAGACTTGATCTGCAGGGTTAGGTGCGGAGGTAGTAGGTGGGAGAATGAGTGTCTTAATGAGATGATGTAATCTTAAAATGAGAGTAATTGCAGGATAAATTGAGAAGACTGCAAGTAATTCAGTCTGAACCAAGACTATGATTATTTAAACACTGAGCTAAATATTTTGTTTTAAGTCAGCTGTGTGACAATGCGCCTGCATGTATTACTTTCATGGATGTTGCAGAGCAAAGAGCATCAAGCATGCAGACACATAGGTATACTTGGGTTCTCTAACCCTAAAATCATCTTGTAGTAGCATATATTGTGCCTGATTTCCAACCTGAGTACTCAAATGACTTATGAATGTCCTCAGCTGTAATGTTTCCAGAATCACAGCAGAGCTGAATGCTGGGATAAAGAAGTGAACCAGCCACTGTGATGTGCTTCCTTGGTCCATTTTGCTAACTTGTCTGCTGATTATTGAAGTTACAGCTTTTACCAGAGATCTGTTTAATTTTGTAATAAATATCTGCTGTTAAGGAGCCCTTTTATGTACAGTTAAGCTCTTCTTTCACTAAATTCCTTAAAAAATAATCTATGCAGTATACATTTTAGTTTTATTTGAAAGATTTTAGCATTACAATAGGAAAGCAGGCTTGCCCACTTTGTTTCCAATGTAAATTTTTGTTTAAAAGGGATTTTTGGGTAATATCCAAGGTCTTGATCAGAAACCTGGATACTATGATGTTTGGATGGTACTGGTTTAATCAAATTAGCATTTCTCTGATTAATTTAGAAAACCCGATTCTTTTCTGGGCTTGTGGCATATCATGTCCCAAAGATGCTGCGTCTGAGAAGACAGTTGTTAAGGTAAACAATGTGAAATGAAGATGTAATCTGATTACTTGCTCACCAGAATAGCTGTCTTTAAAAAATTACAACAGGGATGATGCTGTGACTGTTATTTATCTTTTCTGAAACTAAGGACTAAGGATCAAGAAGGAAAAAAGAAGGGGGTGAAAAATACTTACAGTGAAACAGAGATTCAAAATAGGAATTATTTCCTTGACACTTGTAATAGCTGATTTTTCAGCTTTGGGATTTTTTGTTAGAGGTAGATCACTGCTTGGGAACCAGGAGGCTGAATGACTTAGACTCAAATGGGCAGGCAGTAATTCACTTGATCTCTTCTTATGGCTTTGCAGCTGCTCTGGGTTCATTCTCCCCAGGCTGTGTAACCAGTGGCCCTGCATAGACAAGTTCTTTGGAAGGGCTGTATTATTCTGACCCTGCTGTGATACTGCATGTCCTAAGCATCCAGAAGCATCCTGCAGGCCTACTGAGGCTGAGGGTTTGCTCACAAGGAGTATCTATGTATCATTATTTGAGCTCTTTATAAATGACAAACACTGAAAAAAACTTTCCACATATGCCTGTGGTTGTTTGGGGATTTTTCTCTTTCCTGGGTGAAGGAAGACTAATCATGGAATGACAGGACTGGAATGTCTGCAGTTCAGCATATCTTTTCCCACTTTGGAAAGCATACAGCTGGTTTCCTGTTGTGTTTTCAATAGTGAATTCTCTTCTACCTAAGCTGCAGTGCCGTTGTGCTATCAGTCTGCTTCTGACTGCTACTTGTAAGATCTCTTATGCATTATGCATTGTGTTTGTTTGCTTATTTCAAGGCCTTTAGCAACCTTACTTACTTTTTCAAAAGAAATCAAACAAGTTTCCTTCTTACCTGCAGCACTGAACCTTTTTTCTCTATCAGCCTCAGGTTCTGGAACTAACTCCCCATGTTATTTAGAGCCTTTAAGACTTTCTGATCATTTCTTTTTTCTCTGCCTCGTAAAACATGTGATTGATTACAGGAGCCTGTAACACACAGAAATAGCTGGGAGAAGTTTAAATGCTGGGTTTGAAACCAAGTCTAAAACCTAAGGTGGAACACGGAGGGTCATCAGGGCTTTCCAGATTTACAAACTGTAGGACTGCCAGAAGGAAAACAAATCAGCTGTCTGTACGAAGGCAATTTTCAGAGATGTTGCGAACTCTCCCAAAAGTTTTCAGTTACTTTAAAGGAATCAGGAGCACATAAAATGGATATATTCTTACAGGAAGAGATATGCACCAGGTGATTGGTGTCACATTACTGTCTTTTTCCACTGCCATTTGAAGAATCACTCCTCGGATATATTGCAGTGGTTAACTACTGTACAACAGCTGTCACATACATCTTGGTGAAAAATCACATCTGCCCCATGAGTGCCAGATCGCCTCTTACTTTTTTGTATAGGAAATGCATGAATTTTTAAATGATGGTTTAGACTCTTGATAAGTGTGGCACTTAGTTGTAAAGATGCCACATATAGTTACCAAGATGCCGCTTGCTCTTTAGCTCTGTTAAACTATTGCTAGGATTGCACAGGGTGTATATGCGACTACTACAGTTACAAAAGGGGCATAATTTTTCATCAGCTTTTGTATCAGTTCTCTGCAGGACAAATTATATATTCAGATGCAGAACTTGTAGTCTTGCATCCCTGTGAACACACTGACATGACTCACAAATACTAACGTGCAGGAATTATTTATGCAACAGTGTGTATTTATGCAGAGGTCTGATTTTAATCAAGTAGGACAGAATTCTACCATTTTAAAAATAAATGAGTAGCAGACTGAAGAATATCAGGGATACTTGATGTGAGTAGTGTTTGCATACCACTATCCTATATCTTTCATAAATCCTCTTCTGCTTATCTCAAAGATCTTGATAGGCATTGTCAGTATTTTCTGCAGCTAATATGTAAGAGAACTCTACTACATCTTTATTGCCATAGCAAAAAGGTGATCTTTCATGTTGGACATGCTGCGTCTAGTTTCCAGTGGAATATCTGTTGTACTTACGATGATCTAAGGACAATGACATAGATGAGCTGTGAAGGTAGAATTGATCTCTTTTAAATACGTAACAAACATAAACTATTTTGGAAACAACATACAAGCTATCAGGTGTACAAGCCACTCAACAAATGACAATAGGTAATAGCAATCTTCAAACCAAATAGGTGTTGAAAACAGTCTTTATCACTTCAACTAGGTAGGCAGTGAGATTGATGGAGAGTAGTATCTTATGCCTGTAAAGTACAAAGCTGTTGGGAAAGGAGAAAAAGTAGTTATCTCTATGGGAAGAACAGAGCTATGATTTTAAATGCCCAGTATAGTTATGATTTATTGCTCAGGAATGAAAGATCAGAAATTGAAGTGATTGATTGTGTTCCCTTAGCAGTAAGTAGAGTATATGTCTGTTGTCTGTTTGACTTTATTCTGGTTTGAAATGGTTGTTCAGGTTAATCTGAAGATACTGAAATGGCATCCGGGACAATGGATGATGTATCATGCTCCCAGAAACACAGAGGTAAGATGCTGATGGTTCTGTTGTAGGGAGATTTTATTGTGTCAGCAGTGGACAGATGGCAAGTTTTACACTTGCTCAGGCTTGCCCTAGGTTCATTTAACGTTTTTGGAGTTCTCCTTTCATGGCAGACTGCATTTTCTCATGTAGTAGGGATAGAGAGGCATCTGAAGACTAGGAGCACTTATTTCAAGAAAACATATGTTTCAGTTAGTTGGTGATTTTCCTTTATAGGCACTAGCACTGAATAACATGGACAAAACCAGGGATGGGACCAGAGACTTTTAGTGAAGTTCTCACAGTTTTTGGGTGCTTCTTCCAAAATCTAACTCAATTTCTTATTTGAGTTCCCTGCTGTGTAAACATCACTTAGTTCCAGAGAGGGTATAGGCTTCTTAGAGCAAAAAGAAGTCTGAGGGCTTAGTTTTATATAAAAGACCTTTTCTGGGGCGATGTTTCAGATGTTTACTGTTATTTACAGGAGTAGATATGCTTACCTTTGTGGGTATTATCATTTTAGTGTATATTGTTGCTTCTAAGCAACCGTTTTTGTGGTTGATAATGCTACATGAGAAATTGATAGTGATAAAGCGAGTATTCAAAATTTGTTCTATCAGAAGATGAGTTCCCAAATTTGTGGGAGAAATCAGTATTAGAAGCGAGGTTTCTTGTGAAGGTAATCAGAATGTCATCTGAGCGTCTGAGAGTTACTACCATAAAGATGCAAAACTTGTTCTCCAAAGCAGACGTTGAAAAGGTTACTGTATTTGGGCACTTTCTTGGTGCTCATTTCTGTGTTTTACCATATCCAGTTCCATTTTTTGTTATAGCATGTGCCAGAGAAAAGAGGGATTGGAACAGCCCTCTCTAGGGGATAGGATGCAGTAATCCTGTGATCAACTAATTTACTTTCTTCCTAAGAACAAGTCTGTGTACCAGTTTGCATTCAGATTGTGACTGACAGTGATGGTGGATGACAGTTAGAGATTAGCAAATATTATGAGCTGTTGTTAGTTTCTCTTACTTTTTTAATATTGTGCTGATGGCAGAACTTTCTGACAAAAGAGTGAGTACTTAACATGATGATAGCATTTAGCATAATAGCTCAAAAGCATGTATCAGCTTGTTCAGATGCAGCTGAAAAAGCTCACATAATATGTAGATAAAAAAATACCTCCAAAACCATGTTTGAAAATCCCCAAATTACTTTTTCCCCCCACCTGTCTTAAAATACATCTTGTATATCCACTAAAGGTAGTCATGCAATGAAGATTAGTTACTGGAACAAGCAGACAATTGGGACATAACATTCGGTTTCATTCATCTTCAGTTTCAGGCTGCAAGAAAAATAAATGCAAATAGGGAAGAGACTGTATGTAGGCAGAGATAAAGCCAAGTATAATCACACTTAATGCTAAAAAAGCTCTGACTTATTCACAAAATTCCACCTGTGAAAAACAGTCTCTGCTTGAGTTTCTGGCTCCTCTGGCATTTGATTAAAGCTGGAATTAAGAACTCTCATTAGAACTTCAGGAGAATGAATTATACTTAATAAATGTATAGCATGTGTACCCGATATGAATGCCAGCACTGCACACCCTATTATTAACATCTAATTATGTTGATGAATAGCAACTTAAACTATAATTTCTTAGAGCTATACATTTCTAGGTTTAGTGTGCTGCCACTTGTGTGTTTACTGTGGCTGAAAACCAAGGCAGTAATGCGACAACAGCAGCTTCGTACCAAATCTCTGGCATACCACAAAGGCAGCAGTGACTATGGGATTTAGTAAGAACAGAAAGAATGATGGAAGGAAATAGGAAATAGGACACAAAAAAAGCATCAAGCAACTTGGTTTAGAGACTTTCTGTGGATTAAGTGCTGTGATTAAAGCTGTTTGTGTTGTGACAAGTACTCAGGATGGATCAGTTCTGGTAAAGCAATTGTACAGCTGGAAATACTTGGCACTGAGATTTTTTTGTGTGTTTGCCAGTGATCACTGATTAAGATTTCATCTTTATAGTACATTTTTATGTGGGATTTCGAATTAAAATCAGGAGAAAAATAAAATTATATTGGCTTTGATTGACCGCTGTCGTTTCCTGAATGCTCATCTCTATCTTGAATGATATAACAAACTCTCACAGAATATTAAGTGCTATTCACAATCCTTTCAGGTTTCTGTGGGATCATGATGGTTTTATCAGTAGCATCCCATACCTATTTAGCAAACACTTTCAGGTCTGTTGCCAAGAGGAGAGGGCCTTCTAACTGAAGCTGTCGCTGTGGGCTTTCCTTTCCTTTATGGGGAAAAAAATCCAAGGTGCTTGACAATGGGCTCTAGTTCTGCGCCAGTGAGTGTGAGTCATTGTCTAAGGTAAAAGGAGAGTTAGGTTAGCTGATTTGGATTACTTTTTAAATTCCTTCCTGTTTAAAAATATGAATGGTGAATATAGCTTGAAATTTAACAGGCTGAGGAGTGAATGGCACAATACAGTGAAAAGTAGCTGGCTGCTCCCAGAATGAAGGGACGGTGCTTGCGTTTTCTTGGAACGCATTCAGGAGCTTGAGCAAATGGGAATCTTTGGCTGACAGATTTTTTGTTCTACTGGAAACTAAATCTGGACTATAGAGAAGATGATGATGAACAAGATCCCTGTTTTGCAAACTTCATTTAAGCCTCGTGTGCTTTGTGGGGGTTTTATTTTAATTGAATCAAAAATATTTCCTGGTCATGTGAATAAATGTGTGCTAACTGAAGCTATGTGTTTCAGTTAAATTACTCAGTAACAAATGTTGTTCTGTCCTGTCTGCGGTGCTTATTAGAAGCTTACAGGATGTGTATTGACTGTAATGTAATTTGGCTGCATATCGCATTCTCCTATAGACTCATAACCAGGATTTAGCTTTTAGAAAATCTGAGGGCAGGTGACAAGGAAAGGTGTTTTCCTTTGGTACACTATAAATCAATGTTACCACTTTCTTTAATAGTGGGATCACAATTAAGCCTAGTAACCCATTGATTCAGGGTTAAAAATAAACATCTGTGGAAAGATAGACTAATAAAATTAATTTAATGTTTTAAGACTCACTATAGAAAGGGAGTATTTTCCAATGAGTTCAGACAATTTTTGTTGTTCAGGGGTTGGGTTTTTCTATTACAGAAGGTAAATTATTTTGATGTAGGTTATTAATATTACTCTTATTTCCTTTAGTAATGTTCTATAAAGCATTCTGAACAATGCAGAGCAAATGAGACTATTTTTGAGTTGTAAATGAATCCCTTTTGATAATTTCAGCTGTGGAGGTAGAATGTCTCACGGGATACTTTAGAATTGAGTTCATATGAGCTAATAATGTTCTTCTCGTTGAACTAGGAAGAACAGCCCTGCTGTCTTAACGCTCACTTCTTGCTTTCTGTCTAGAAATGTGTTAACGTCTACTTCATGCTGCCTTTCCAGGCTTTTGTTTAATCTTAATGGGTTTCTTCTTTAGAGATTTATGCCCAAAAGGTATTGCAGTGTAACTTGGCTTTGCACTCTAAAGGAAACAGTACTTACAATGCATGCAGCAATACTTTGAGGAGAAAGGTAAGTTTTAGTGTTTTGTGAAGCACAGGACAATGCTATAATCAAGCCTCAGATTATATCAGTAACTGTGACTCCAAGTACTCTGGGTCCTGATGGATTTTATGAAATCCTGTCGGGTTTCAAAAGTTGCCTGTGTTGACTTTTGCAATAAGAGCTGCCAGTGCCTCACTGACAGTTTTATTATGAATCTGAGAATTGGGTATATCTGAATCAGGGTGTCAGGTCTCATTTGCAAATAAGGTTCTAGATTTGATGCGTGCAGACACAACATAGAGTCACCAAACCTGAACCTATGAGTTAAAGAAATCAAGCAGCTAAATAGGAACTAAATATTTTTCTTTTATCTTCCCTAGGGCAGTTTTTGGGGACCACTCACTGCTATTATGAAGGTTTTTAGTAACTCCAAAGTAATTCTCAATTTCAACTGCTCATTTCTTTGTGATTACAGATCACAAACAAATAAAATTGGAGAGCTTTAATATCTTGAGTCAACCTCTGTTGGCAACCCTCTTCAAAAAATGTTGGAATAAAGCATCAAATGGAGCTGTGTGGGATTAAATGACAGTTGTGAAACAATTGTGATTCTTCAATTCCCAGTAATTTGGAGAATGGTCTTGGTTTATTGCATTTTGACAATGCAAGAATTAGCTTTTTCATTACTCTCCTCTCTCAGAAGCAGCCCCTCCTGTGCCCCATTTAGTTATGTGCTGTAGCAGTTGATGAGGACTGTAAGTCTTGGTGTGTGATACTCTAACAAGTCTTGCAGATATTTTGGGCTTTCTCCACTGAAGAGAGAGATCCCACCTACCATAACTGAAGCTTTAAAGTGTGTGCTTGTCCATGGCATTTCAAAACACGGTGGAAGTTCTTAACACTGTTATTCATTTGAAGGCTGTTGTAATTACCCAACTGTCCATAATGACATGTTGATTTGGGATTCGGGGAAAGGATGGAGAGACATTGCTCGAGAATACCAGGAAGTGTGTTTACTTACTTATTTACTGCTGCTGATGGGGACTGAAATTCTCCTCTTTAGCATCAAAACTGAAGCGTGGTACATGTGTCCTTCCTTGTTACTTTCAGTAACTTCACTTTATTTTTGCACTGCTCGTGCAAAAGAAATGCAAAGCTCATTGTTATAGCTAAGAATTTGTCATTCACAGCTGCTTGTTCTTTCTGTCTATGTAAATTGTGTTTCCTCTCTTTAAGTGACACGATGGTTTTGGGTGCCATTGGGGGTGGAACTGTGCGTATTTTTTCAGATGTGCAGCTAGTAAACGTCACTTTTAATGTAGTACCCAATCTAGTGGAACAGGCAGCACCCCCAGCTGATTTTGAATGAAGAATAAAGATGTCAGAAAGAAGAGATAAAAGGGAGATATTGTTGCAAGGCAACCAAGAAACGAAGAAGAGATGGTGACTTGTCTGTTGAAGGATTTAAAGTGAGGAAGGGAAAACTGCAAAAAGGTTGACTTGGGTTTCAAAGCTCTTGGGTAGTTAAGACCTCTCTGGGGAGCTGCCCTCTTGCAGTTTGATAATGTTTTCTGAAATCTATATTTGAGAGTACTTCTCAGGAGGTTAGCAAAACTAGTCAGGAATTCTTCCTCTTTTGCCTCCCAGGGGTGAGGTCTTAGAGTTACATGGCAATTTTAGACTTTTAATTTGAGGTCTTATACTCTGTCTATGAGAAGACCTTTGTCATAAATGAAAAAGACAAGTTTTCTACAAAAGCATAGCAAAGCGTATAATTATATTCCCATCATTGCACAAGAGAGTAATTCATGGATATTTTGTGGTTAAAGTGATCTGCTATGCTTGCCCCTTTTAAAAGTTACTTTACAGTGCGGCTTTAAGTGTTTTCTGGTTTTAAAACAGTGGATTTCTGTTTCTGTAATTGTGCCTGTGAACAGTTGCAACTAATGTTAGGGTCTTAGGCTGAAAGATCTGTTACCTTTTGTCCTGTCAAATCAACAATGTATTTATGGCTATCAGCATGATTTTCTGATTAGTGTGTAATTAAATGTGGCATTGCTCCTCACTTTCCAGTGTGTGAGGCGGCGTTGAGGTCTGTTTCTGTTTTTGAAAATCCATCTGCTCTCCTTTGAGACTGCTCATTGTATCTCAGGCTCTTCTCTGGAAGCCAGTATTTTCAGTCTACCATTAAGCTACCGCTTTACCTTGTCTAGGCATTCTGGATCAACTGGCTTTGCTCAATATTTACCACAGTCAACAGAATGAAGCAGAAGCCGAAAGCCCTTGGCTAAAGCTTGTCAGCTAGTCTGTCTTCTATTTTTTTTGCACATCCACCTAACTCTGTTTGAAATACAGCTGACCTTTTATTATAATATTAAACTATAGGGACATGTTTTCACTGGTAGAAGTGCATTGTGTCTAAATACCTTCTCTGATACGTGAACAATAACATGGTACTAAACTGCCAGCAATGGGTCCTGAATTTATAGAAAAATAGTTGTCCTGATTTCACACTATATTACTTGGATGGAGTACAGAATCTTCAGTCGCAATGTGTTAAAACACACAGAAACAAAGCTGTGCATGTCAGGCTTGCTAGCTGTCATGGTGTAGGCAGCAGGGAATTACTCCATGGTTAAAAGATGGGTGGCAAGGAACAGTAATGGAAGTGAAATACACTTTTCATAATAAGTACTTCATAGCAAAAAAAAAAAGCAAAGAAACCATGTATTTCTGTTCATAAGTGTCTTGACTTCAGTTCAAGAGAAACAACATGAGTGAAGTATTATGGCAACTTCTCTGTCACTGGCTGTTTTGATTCTCAAAGTGGCATAGCTATTTAGAGAAGTGTTGAGGAAAAGCAGCTACATACCCGAAGGCAAAGGGTTTAGATGTTTGGGATTAGTTTTTGTTTCTACTTGGGATAAATGCAGCCATGTAGGTGGCATCAGGGTATAGTATAGGGCATGACAACTTAATATTGGGTTCAAACATAACGTAAAACTGGTTGAAGCTGGTAGCCAAAACATTTTCTTACAACAGTATGTCACCATAAAGCTTTTGATTTGCCTGTTCTGATTAGAAAGATGATACATAAGGGTTTTTTGTGTAAATGGGAACTTCACAGGGATTAAGTTGTCGCCTCTACTACTTAGATAATGTGAAATGTGATAGTGGCTTTTGCAAAGAAGATTCGCGAGGGTTACTTGTCTCAGTGCTTACTGGAAGAAGAGTTTGCATGCTTAAAAGCTTGTCAGCGTGTCTGGTACACACTTTCCTCTCTCTACCAGTATATTGGCTTAGCTTAACAAAAGCCATTGTCTCTATATTTTGCCTCTTTCAACTCAGGCTGTAACATGCCTGACAATGTTACTGCTCTGAAGAAAGAATTGTACTTTGCCATTGGGTGGATCAAGCCATTAACCAAACTACAGGATTTCTGTTCATACTACTGTATTTTCAATGGTGGTTCCCTGTGACTGAAAAAGCCTTAGTATAAACTTATCCAGTTGCCTGCTTGTTTTTATAACTACATTTCAAGGGAATTGTGTTTTCACTATATGGTAAATCCTAAGTGCTGCACATTCCAGCTTTCTTGCAGCTACAGCTATAATTAAAAGAAAACGCTGTCCAATTTATGCAGGTCTTGAAAATAGAAAAGAGAGAAATAAACTTGAAAGCCATGATTTGAGAGAAATGGTGTGACGGAGCGGTAAGTTTATTGAGAATGTACCTCTGGCTGTTAAAGGGGTGTAATGTTTTGGGGTTTGGTTGGTTTTGGGTTGTTTTTAAACCCCTTTGCCTTGAAGTTGGTATCCACATGATATATGTCCACACGGTATCCAAATGCTGGATTACTTAATTGAAACTGGTGTGTGCTGCTCAGGGAAGGCAGCACAGCCACAGGTGTAGCTCATCTGTTAGTTTCCAAATTCCATGAGCTGTAATAGCTGAGGTGTAGAAAGCAGCTCTCCAGCCTGCGTACAAACTGTAGTGTTTCTGCTGGGACTGACAACTGAGAAATGTTAGGTGCTTTAAGAAGTGGGCTGAGGCCACCGTATGTCACTGAGCTTCTGCGAGAAGTTAATGACTTTTAGTCGCTACTGATCTGAGCTTGTTTTATAATGAGCAAGTAGTGACAAGCAACCTATCTCATCAGTCCTATGAAAAACCTTTTTTAGTTCCAGAATTATTTTGTGCCTTCAGCAGAAGCATTTTACTGCTTCCTGGAAGGCTGAAGGATGTTTGATAAGCATACTTCTGTTCAGTGTGTGTTGTTGCTTTTAATGTTATACTATACAACGTAGCTACAAGGGAGGGAACACTATCTTTGGTCAATGATTTGGATGAGTAATTGCACATATTTTCTTACTTTTAGAAATGAAGATAATATGATTTTCAATTAAAATTAAAAACAAAGAGGTACATAGTAGTAGTTCCCAACCTTTAGGTGTGATCCTGGGAAGTAAATCCTTAAGGAAGTCCAGTTTTTTTCCTGATCACTTAAATGCAAGGGCAGTATGGCTGGAACTCATTTTCTCTTGCCCAATGCAAAATAGCAGATGCATCTGTTTAGCAGTCCAATCTTCCATAAATGAATAGTGGGATTCCAGGCATCATATGGGGTAGATATCAGGAGGGTGTATTTGCAGGTCATAGATATGCTTCAAAAGGTATCAAACTTACCAACCTGCAATTCATAGATAGAAACATATTTAACAGGGTACAGAAACTCAACCATAGCAAAGCCAAAAACTTACATTCTTCTTACAAGGACTAGAGCTAGTTTCAGCTAATTTCCAACTGTGTTTCTACAGTCACTCCTTTTCCCAACTTGTTTTCACTTTTGGAAATTGCTTTCCTTCCCATGTAGGAAACACTGATCCGAGCTACTTGTCTACACTCAGGAGCAGTCCCAAAACTCCATTTCCACCTGCAGCTGTGGGGTAGCAGTGGGAGATGAGCAAGGGCACTATATCCTTTCTCATCAGTTGATCCATGCAGATGGGCCAGGGCTGTCACATGTATTCCTCATCTTCCATAGTGTCTAGCATGAGTTTGGCCTCAAATACAAAATGAACGATTCGCAGGAACATTTCAGGACCACAGTTTTAGCCTATATAAATCTGTGGTGTCGTTTAATCAACATGGGCTTGCAAGTTTTGCTCTGCAAAGGAAGCAGAGAAATGGTGCAAACTGTGCAACTGGATCACCAGCAACTGAAACCCATAGCCTGCATCAGTCAGAGACTTTCCCTCCTTGCCCTTCCTAGGTTCTACCAATCCTTCTTTTTCTAATTGCTTTCTCATCCAACTAATTGATACTGATTTTAAACATGATGTTAGCAGCTGAAGTTCACTTCTCCCAGACCACCTTCTTTAGCTTGTGTTTGACTTCTGTAATAAGTGAGTCAAAATGCAGTTCACTGCAGTTTCCTACATCTGTTATTAATAGCTGACATTACTGAACATTTTAGACTATCTTTCCTTCTCATGATGCTCTCATGTGAACTTGCTCGAGCTTGCCCTCACTGTTGCTCTTATCGCTCTTACACTCATGCCTGCTTTCACAGCCATGCTCTTTCCCATTTGCTCTTGCTTGTTTTTTCTTACTGCTCTGTCTCATGTTTTCTCGCTCACCTTTGCTCTCTCATGCCCTCATGCATGCTCTCTTGTGCGCATGTTCTCTTTCTCTCTGTTTTTTTATTACACTGTCAGAACCAGATTCCTGAATTCCAGCTGCCTGGAAAACCCTTTTCAGTTCACAAGCTTATAAGCTTTTAGAGGTGCATGATCATACTTTGTAGGCCTACCCCTCGTAGCTTTAATTACTATGTACATACTGTTACTGCAAAATGCATTTTGGAAAAGTGAGAAACATTTAACTGGATTATGGACTCACATTTTAAAATATAAATGCCTATATTTTATTGTTCCATTACTGTCCTGGGACACTTTTTATTCCTTGTTACTTCTGTGAACATGAAAGCTCAATGTGGACTGCGCATGTGATTAGGGGCTTTAAGTAGCATCACTCAGTTTTTCATCAGTTTCAGCTGTCTGGCATACGTAACATTACAGATCTACTTTTTTTTGTGGGTTTTTAAGTTCTGAAATTTATTTTTGGCATTTCTTGTAAGAAGAATAAATTTCTTTGGTTATTCAGACTTTCTTCCCCTCCTTTCTCTTTCTTCTCAGTAATCAAAACAAAAGGAGATGAAGGGCGGGAGATTTCTCCTTCATTTTGTCAGAAAACTCTCCCCTTCAAAATCAAGCCATTTTGTTTTTTGCAATAGATAACAGCTGAAATTCATTCATGTAGGTGTGTGATTTGCACAATTCATAAAAAAGGGAGCATCTAATTTAATTAGGTCAGTAGAATTTGTTTTGGACATGAAACTGTTTTGTATTCTCAGAGACATGATGCAAGTGATTTCTTACAGGTCTTTGTTGTTGAGCGAATACTCAGGACACACACAGATTCCACCTAGTAAAACACATGACCTTGAAATGTCACATGAAGATAACCTGCTTATGTTAATATGTAGCTGTGATTATTTTTCCTGCCTGTGAAAGTTTATTTAGTATGTGCAGATTTCCAGTGCAAGGGGCATCAGAAGAAATGGTGAGGTTAAATAAGTACCTGTAGCATATAAAGAGAAAACATATTCAGGTGAGGTTAACAGTGTACACAGCCTTATGTCATTAAATTAACCTTAAGGATTCGTTTATAAATGTCAATAAGTTTCTATTTGAAAGTCACAAATAAAGGTTGTGTGTTTCACGGTAAATATTAGGAAATATTTTGTGTGTGATGGGCACACTAATAGAAACTTGGGAAGAAAACTAAACTTATCCTGCTAATTTCAGAAAACAAATAGGAGAAATTGATTTTATATTTTGCAAGTGAGAGCATAACACTTGCTTTAAGACTAGGACAGAGTGAAAATTCCCCACTGTTCTGTTTTGCTTACTGGATTCCTGAACACATGGATTTTGCTGCTGGAGAGCTGCAGGAGCACAGAATACATGCTTCAGCAGGATGCGCTGTCTCACAGTGAGAAACAGATAGGATGAGGCGTTCTGAATGCCACTGACTTGCGACAGGTTGGTGTTGTTTTCAAATCCATATATGCAATAGCATACAAGGTCAAATTATTTTCTTTCCTTTCATGCAAACATTGTCTTCAGAACAGGTCTACTGAGATTCCAGTTAGACAAAACATGCTTGATAAAACGATTTTGACCAGCCTCACTGATTAAATGTGGCCATTAACATAAAAGCAATTCAATAATTACGCACTATAGCACTTTATATGCAATTACCTTCCAGTGACACTTGTCTTTTAGCTCAGAAATACATCAAAAATGTTGGCAGAGTTGCTTTTATGGGCTTTTTTAATAATTTGAGAGAAATCACATAATTGCCTTCCGGGTACCAGTGCACAGGTTTTGAAGCAGCATGTGAAAATACAGTATGTATTTTGGGAAAGATATGGGTAATATCATAACTGGCCCTTGAGTTAATTTCTTTTATAGTGGTTTGTTTGTTGGGTTTTGTTAATTCTGAGTTTTAACAGTGGTGTACTGATAACATTGTTATCACTATGCTGTTTGCTAACCAGTACTGTAACACTCTTAGCAATGAATTGCTTCATGGTATTACTTTACTGAACTTTAACTTCTGGTTCTAAAAAAGGACCTGAAGCTGCCTCTTTATTTTTCTTTTGTCTCTTTTAACCTGACTGTTGCAGTCCTTTGCTGATGTGGTAAACACAAATGGCTACCTTAAAACTGTTACAAACATGAAAGCTGAATTTTCTTGACATCAGATGTTCCAGGGTAGATCTCTGAGTATAATGGAGTGTAGAGTGTTTTGCCAGCCCTAAAGGGGTAATATAATGAATGCATTAGTTTCTGGTATAGTTTCTTCATTATTGCCAGCAAGTAGATTTTTTTCTTTAATTACTTGATTGAAGGCAAGGTAAATTTTCCCAACCGCTAAATGAGGCCACCATGCATTTTCCTCCTTCTTGAAAGCAATGAAATCCTGTATTTTTTCACGTGAGCAACTAAAAAATTAAAACAAAACAAACAAACCTGAAAAAATAAAAGTAATTTAAAAAAAAAAAAAAAACAAACCCCAAAAAATTGCACAAAACAAATAAAAATCCCAAAGGAAAAAAAAAAATTCCTACAGGAACAGGTATTTCCTACTGCCGTCTGTGGGAAATACAAATAACCTTTGAGGTTATTGAGAACACTTTTCAGTGTCGCTCTGGCATAGCTATCAGTCATTCTGGTTTTTGCCTTTTCTGTCTAAAATATCTGTGGAACCCTCTTGTGCTTAGAAAGTAGGAGATCTTGACTGATGAGGTTTCTCCCAGGCCTTAACAACTGCCTGGTTTTCGTGCCCAGCTGATTTGTTCTTCTGAAGCAGCTCTACAGTACACAGCAGTAGTCTAACACAGTAATGAGTCTGCTTCCTAAGCACGGTAGCCCTGTGGATATTTGTTTGGCTTTTATATTCAGTGTAATCTTTAAGCAAATGTGGAGTTCACCTGTAATAATGCAGTGTGCATTTAAGGTACTACAAATATCAGTGAGCAACCTTTAATAGGACATAACAATTCTCAGGATGTGTTGGTAAAGGTTTCCCAGAAGACACTATATTTCAGCTAGAAAAGGGCAAACCTGCCAACTTATTTTGAGATTAGAAGCACAATCAGTGGGAATGTTCCACCAACTGCACAAAAAGATATCGAAGATAATACCTCATCTTCAAATGAATCATTGCCCTTTCACCAAAGTAATATCTAATTATTAATGCTTGCCCAAGTATAGCTGTGCTGTTTTCATGCTTCTCACCTTTTTAATGCCTGCATCCTTAGACTTGGACTTTCGGATCAGGAACATCTAGCATAACCTTTAGAGTTTAATTTTTTGTATAAATTAAGTGAAGAAAAATGATTAATTAACCACTAACAATAAAACTAACAGATCCTCATTGGCAGTGACTAATAATCTTGGCGGTGTTCAAGGCCAGGTTGGACAGAGCCTTGGGTGACATGGTTTAGTGTGAGGTGTCCCTGCCTATGGCAGGGGGGTTGGATCTGGGTGATCTTAAGGTCCTTTCCAGCACCAACTATTCTATGATTCTATGAAAACATAATTCCATGATAAAAATGCAAGATGAAAATGTAAGATGCAAATTCTAGTGCAAGATGAAATGCAATGCAATATGACATTCCAATGCAAGATGAAAATTTCAAGATGAAAATGCAATTGTTGAGACACCAAACCAAAAGTTATTAGCATACATCCTATCACAGTAAAAAGGCATGAGCAAGCCCTTGTTCAGGGGAAAAGGATGTAGGAAATTAGGGGAGATACATTCACGAAGTTTGGCTTTCTCACTGAAGATGGGGAGTATGGATGAA
Organism: Psittacus erithacus; assembly: GCA_009867235.2. Classification (NCBI taxonomy): domain Eukaryota; kingdom Metazoa; phylum Chordata; class Aves; order Psittaciformes; family Psittacidae; genus Psittacus; species Psittacus erithacus. The sequence goes on from WYDI02016564.1 coordinate 49,790, forward strand.
ATGATCACATGTGTGAAGGGAAAGAAAGGACACATAAACACATCATAAAGAGCTGTAGGAGAGCTTTGTCTTCGCTTGGTACTGATACTTTCTTTTTGGTAACTTTAGCTATGCAATTGGACTTGGATAGGCAAAGCACTAAAATTTACTGCAGTTATACAGAATGGGAGAAACACACAGCTCATTTCTATGTTCCTGCAGAACTGCATGCTTTAGCAATGATGAAAGGTTGGTGCTCTCAAAGATGTGAAGATGTACCTCTCTCTCTGTAAGCCCAGCATTCAGACCTGAGTTCTGGGAGGTTGTGTCCCCATTTTTTGCTCATGGGAAATCTCTTACTCCTGCTCATAAGAAGGTGCAGTAGAATTATATTTGTTTTCTTTTAGCAGAATTGTCATGAGGTGTTCAGGCCTGTAGAAGGATTAAATAGGTGCCACATTTCTAACAATCAAAAGTTGGCAAACCTTGAAAATCAGAAAATGGATGAACCCAAACTAAAACCTCTGTTTGAGTTCAGTGTCTCCACCATCTCTTCACTAGTGCTGAAAACTTTATCTTTTTCTATTTAGTATTGCATAAAAACTATGCCTTGAAAGTTATTTAATAGAAATGTGCTGCTTCTGAGTTGTTTTATCTATAGATGTGCTAGACTCCAGATGTTAGTTTAAGGCTCAGGTTTGCTGTATTTTCAAACAGGAGCCCTCTGTTTTGTATAGCAGAAAGAAAAAGAGGCTTTTTTCTTTTCCTATTAAAGGTCATGCTGTTTGTCAGAAAATGTGCTCAGTATTTCTCCCTTAGTCACATTAACATATTAGCCTTTGAGGGGAGAAGCACAATGAGCTTCCTGCAATTGCGTAATGGCTCTTGATACTTTTTCAGTGTTTTATGTCATCTGCTACAGAACTGAGGAGCAGGATTGACCAGATTACAATATCCAGTTATTTTTAGGCACAGCCAATCCCTGACTCTTCATGTAACGAGCTGTAAGGATTAATAACATAATTTAATAGAGCCTGATTTTTTCTGGAGTTCGTGATCTCTAAAAGCTGCCAATAGTAGACAAGCTGTTGAAGCATGCATTGGTTAAGTGGACATGGAGAATGACTGAAAACTAGCTCAACAACCTGCTGTAGTCAACCGTGCTTGAGCTGAGGGGTTTGGACCAGGTAATCACCAGAGATGCTTTTATACATAAGCTGTGATTCTGTAATTTTGGTATAGGCCATGACTCCCTGGTACAGTGCTAAATGGAAACTATTGCAGTCTTTTCACAGAGCCTGAGGCCAGTGCTTATTTGACCTGAAATAAAGGCAGACACAGTCTGCATTTGACAAGTCTGATCCAGGCAAATATAAACGGAACTGCGGTTTTATTCGGCCAGACCCATTTTCTAGCTGCTTCCACAATATTGACTCTCAAGTTGAGATAGAAATTAAGTTTCAAGAGCTGAACATATCCAATTAAGAGAGATTGCTGAGTAACTCTTTTGCAAGGCTCCTAATCTGCAAACACTTTCCTAATCGATAGCTACTTCTGTCCAATATAACCCCAAGGTGACTGTATTCTGTCAGCTGAGAGTGAGAGATGGAGCTCTTGAAAACCTGAAAAGATTCATGTCTTTGGGAAAGACATTGTTTTTTGTCATTACAATCTCTAGTAGCATGAAATTCAACACTCCTCATTTTGTCCACTTTTTGGTATACTCGTCTGTTAGCTGCACAAGTTTTACGAAACACTCTTTTTCTTTCATTCATGTAGTACTTTTGGCCTGCATTTCATGAAAACAAAAGTCTCCTTGAACTTACCTACAATGTGTAATGGTCTGATTAATGAATATTCATACAGAGAAAATGTCATGCTGTGATGGACATCAGAACAGCAATTGGTTTCACCATTGATGGATGTTTATGCTGCAGTCTACCCCAGACAGCGCCTGCTGAAAACAGTGACATCTTGTTTCCCTTGTCAAAGCTCAAAATGAGTGGAAACAGTTTAATTTTTCTTTATACAAATTGAGTATACAAGCGACAGCTGTTAATTTCTCATCACTTTTCTGCCAAGTCCCTCTGTAGGTGGCACAGAAAGCTGCTCTGTGTAGTGAATTTCCTACTTCCTACTTAACACTGTTGTCTACGGACAAGAGTCACTGATTCAGATGATGCTCCTGGCTAGCATGGAATTGCTTTTATTTGACTTCAGAGCTGTGTCAGAAGCAGCTGTTTCTCCTTTATGACCCTGATCAGAGAGGCATACCTGTGTTCAATATCTGTCACTCAGCCAGTCGGGACAGTAAAGGTTTGTTTAGCAATATTGCCCCAAAAGAAGCTGCAGTCACATCAGGCCTCCTGAAATCTCTGTGCCCATAAGATGCAGGCAGGTAATCAAGCAGAGGAAGAGCTATCAAGGAAGCAGCTAAATCTATAGATGTTTGAGAAGGATAAATATCAGTCTTTCAAATGGCTCTTCTATACTTTTACATCTTTCATTTATTGAAGAGAGGTACCTGTTCAAATGGTATTGTACAGAAAGGAACAAACATTCAGATAACGACATATTGCAACCTACAAGATGAGGATATCTGTTACAGGAATGCAGTGAGATTTTACCTTGCAATGCATGATCACTTTTTAAATTCCAAAACTGCATTGCTATTAAACATGTTTATTTGCAGCACGTTTATCCCCAGACACATCAGTACTAGAACAGCACATACCAAAAACCAGATGGATTTACAAATGGAACAAGGCCGTTATGGATTTTATATCATTTTGGTTTTGGAGATAAAGCAGGAAAGATTGCCCTGTTAAGTAAAATTGCCAATTAATATCGAAGCACTTACACACGGAGACAATTGGGAAAAGGCAACCGCTTTATTTTTCTGCCAGAGTTCCACAGAGAAAATGTAATACACAGAAAAAAGATCTGCCAATCCGTCTACATAGCTATGGAAACTTGAAATCTCCAAAAGAAGGAAGATAAACTGCCTAACTCTGTCCATTGGTCAGCATACACTGAAATACAGCAGGATCGCATTTAAAACTAATTTGATTCCATTGATCAGATGAAGGTTGAGAGATCAATGGATTTTTTTGATCACTAAAGTAGCAGTCCTTTTTATCTGATGCTTACCAAATTGTGTGCCCTGGGCCTTGTGAGAGCATCATTTTGTCAGTACTTGCAGGGCAGCAATGCTGTATTACAAGGTGCTGTTTCTGACAGGGCAGAAAAAGCACAAACCCTCAGCAAAAGCACATTGTGCAAGTTTAGCTGAAACACAGCAAGAATCAGTTTACTTTTCCGAAGTCCGTGACCGAAATGCTTTTTGTGCAACTTGGGGATGTCAAGATTTAGTATTGCCTGTGAACGATATTGTGAATCTTTGACAGGATGCATTGCTTAGGAGCAGACCGTACTTCTGTTTTCTGTGTGTATGTGTGTCCAGGTCTCTTATTCTAGGAAAAAGCCTTTTTCCTCTTCATGGCTAGTGAGATTTATGCAGTTGGCAGGCATTTCAAGTTGTAATTGTAAGTAGCTGGATGTTAACCCAAACACTTGTTCGCTTTGCATGCATGAAGCAAGCAATGGGGGGAGAAACAAAAGGGCAAACTCGGCTTGCTTGGTAATATAAACAAATTAAGTGACTGCTGCTGCCCATCAAGTTTTTTGCTGCAAGAGGGACTCCCATCTCCTAGTGAGCTGCTGGTGCCAAGACTATTACATGTTGTCCCTACCATCAAATCAGCTTTCTATACTAATTAAAGCTGTTGAAGTGCTCTGTTGGCATCTCTTGTAGATTGGCTGTGGCTTTGGGCATAGGCATAAACACACAATTGTGTCAGTGTAAATTCTCAGTACCATTTATTTTGATATCTGGAACGTGGAAGAATAGGGCTTAATATTTTCAGCTGCTTTCTGCTGTTTTAATTAAAATCAATAACTGTCATAGTGATAATAGATGGTCTTCCCAGGTGAGACATACTGGCCTGTTCAGAGAGAATAGAGACTGAAAGGAAAGGAGTTGCAAGATCATGAGCTGTCTTACCTGTGGGATATGATGTCAGGTTCTTTAAGAAACTAATTTCTTTTTGCATTTGTTATTGAGAGAAAAGATGAAAGGACAGATAGGAGTCGATAGGATTTAAAAATACGTAACTGATCAGAAGTTGTCTGCTTTTTTATAGTCTCAGAGCTGAATGGAGAGATCCTGTTCTGAGCACTGACCCTGACTTCTGCCGAGGACATATTTCCAACCTGAAGGGATTTTCAGACTAAAGGGAGATCACATAGGTGACTCTGTTACTCCTTAAGCTTTGTTTTTATAAGCAGTCATCATTTCGGAAGCTGCCTACCATACCTCTTGCATGTATTTAAAAATTAACTTATGTTTAAAATCTGGATTTAAACTAATGGTCTCACTTGCTTGGGAATAAATAGAATGACTATGTAAGGTATCATTTATACTGTTTGTGCTACACCCAGCAAATGCAGTCTTACTGCTTATGGAATTGATGTGCAGAAGAAACCACTGATACAATATATGTAAGAAATGAATATACCAAATGTATCCTATCAATAAAGCGAGCTATTCTATTAGGCAGTGCCTTTCAGAAAGATAAAATGCAGTCTGACATTGTCAGAAACTATTTTAGTTTTCTTCTCTTATAATAGTCCATTTTTGTAAGCCAGTCTTTATCCTATTTTATTTTTCCTTAAACTCAACTCATCAGAGTTACTTTTATGGCCAATTTCTTTAAAGCAGAAGAAGTTTCATGAGTAAAGATTACTTGCTTTATTATTTGGGGCTAAGTTATGGGGAAATGGACTAAAATCATAAAGTGGGTCTCAGAAGTGTGCTAGTTTGCATTCATGGAAAAACAGAGCACTGAAATTCCCCATAAAGCTGCCACAAAGCAACACAGAGTTTTTAAATAAGGATCCATAAGCCAGAGAGTGTAATTTAGACACCAAATAAGAAAATATAGTTGGCTTTGTCTGAAGTTGATTTAGATTTTCTTTTAGCCACAGAAAGGAGGTTATTGATTAAAAAGTGGGTTGTTATCAAGCAGCTCTTCAGCTAGAGGCTTGATTTCTCTTTCTTGCTTTCTGATCATAGTCTGTTTTCTGTGTATTCCATGCAATTGTTTTCTGTTCCTGCTAAGCAAGTTGGACCACTCAGAGAGTAAAGGATTCTGATTCAGTGCGTGTTCATACAGCTAGGTGTAAAACTTAAGTTGAGGGCAGCCCTAATGGCTGGTGTATGCTAGTTGTTTCCACTTGGGCTGTCTTCTGTACTACCTGAAGTGAAACTGCTTTTATCACTTTTTGTTGCTAAGACAGCAGTGCTAATGTTACTAATTCTTACTGGGCACCATGTAGGTGGATGAGATGAACAATTCAACCTTATCTCAGAAATAATGAGAGTGGGTAAAGAAACTTGAGTGAAATATGACAAAATGCCAGAGCTGCCCATGGATCTACTTACAAATAGCAATGGAGTTTGTAATCAAGTGTTACAGCAGGTGGCTTTTCATTTGGTAGGACAAAGGCTAGTGAGATCTTAGAGAAATAGTAAGGTGCTTGATAACATGACATGCTAGAACTGAAAACGCAGAGATAAGAAAGGAGCTTGCAAGACAAGAAGAGGCGCTGGTATTTAATTACATTTACCGTAGTGTCCCTTGGAATTAACTGTTGCCTCAGAAAGGTGGTAAAGGAAATGACTTGTTGCTGGTGACCATCTTCTAAAACAATGGATGTAAGAGGTGAGCAAAACAAAGAATCTGGGGTTCATTTTAGTTGTTGCTTAAAAAAATGCCACTGCATTTTAGAAATAATCCATAGTTTCAAAAAACAAACAAACAAAGAAACCTTATTTTAACTGATCTAGCACAAACCAGTCAATTATGTATCACTTGATAGATCTGATCATTATAGGTAGAAGTGCTTAGGAAAAATAGTTTGACATTGCATTTTAGATCTCGATTTTTTTGTTCATTCTGAACTCCTGTCACTGTGATTTCAGTTAGGTTCTGCTTACAAGTTAGGCACCTTTTTGACTTGTGTGTTTTGTGTGTTTTTGTGATTGAGGTCATGAGGCTGATTTAAACTGCGATCTTAGCTTAGAGCTCCAGGGTATGCTTGAGCCCCAAATCTCTGATCAGTCATGCAGCAGAACTCATTGTCTTTCTCCTGTCTGAATGTATCCAGCTGGCCTATAAAAACTGAGAACTTGAACTTTTATAGTTGCCTTTAGCCCAAGCATCTGAGACCTCTCTACATAGTTTTTGCAATGTATTTGTGAGGTCCATGCAAAAACAAAGAGGAGGGGAAACTGGAATTAAGGGAATTATTCAGGTTTTTGCTATTAGAAAATGGAGATACTGAAGAGAGGCCTGGAATTTCCTGCCTCATCTAGCACTTAAAATTCTGTTGTCATGTTATTCTTACATTGTTCTTCAGGTGCTGTTTTAAGAAGCGACCCTCAAACTGGTAGGGAGTGGGATGGGGATAATCACTGGATATGATTAACGCTGCAGGCCATGTTAAAGTATTTTCTAATGATTATTTTATCCATCCAATATGTTATTTATAAATGAGCTGTATTCTTGCTAACAGAATGTGAAGAACAATGGAGATGATTTTATGCATCAGAGTATCCCCATACACAATAAAGTCCCAGGAGAAGGAACAAATTTGGGGAGGGAGTATGGGAAGTCTGGAGCAGAGCCTGGTGTGTTCCTTTATGAAAAGAAACACAAAAGGCCCTGAACAAACCAAACCAAACCAAAACCCTCTAGCAAACCAGCATCTGAAGAGTGAAGAGTGAAACATCCCTTTAGTTATATGAAGGAATGGAGTTGTGTTCTTCCTTTTCACTGTGCCTGTCTGCTTGCTGACTTGGCCAAATAAATGTAGAACATAATCTTTTAAATCATTACAAAGTAATGTGCTTTATTTCTTCACATATTCTTTTTCTGCCTGGATGCCTTTCTGTCTCCTGTTAAGGAGATACTAGGCTAAAACTGAGTTATTGCAGCCATACGAATGTTATGGCTGACATTTCTTAGTTGGTCTAAAAGGGAGGCTATGATAATTACTCAGCAGATTAAGCAACGAGTGGTTTTATTTCTCAGTCTCTCTAACCGCATTGTTACACAACATTCTCTTATAACGCAATGAATAACAGAATTCACTGATTCTATTACAAATGTGTCAAGAAAGCCTGAAGAATGCAACAAAGCCCCTGGTTTGTGCCATCGGCTGTTCTGGTTGCTCATATTTTTCATAGGTTTTCTTGGGAGGTATCTTTTCAGTTTGTTAGTTTGCAAAATATTTCCTGAATAATTCTGTGTTATATAGACCTTCCCTGACTGTGTCCATTCTGACCTTTTCTATTTAGCACTTCTGTAAAGGACAGCACAAGTTGTACGGTGATAACGGAGGGACCAAATATCCACCTGGCTTCGAAATGAAATACCAGATAGATTTAGAGTTGTTTTTTGAGCTGTTTTGGTTTTGTTTGTTTTTTAGGTGGAGGATTTGTGAGCTGCCCTTGCATTGGATTAGAGTAATGGTTGTTATAAATAAGCAAGGTCTTGTTTTGTTGGCCCTAATACCAGTATGTTGCATATATCATAAAAAGCAGCAAAAGCCCCTTTAAGACCCAGTATTTCATAAACTTCCATTTCTAGCTGAAAATGTTTACCCTAGGACTAGTAGTTCTTATGGGGCTTTCTCAAATCAGTAATAACTATAAAGCTTCTGCAGGACGTTTATGAGTGCTTCTAGTTACTGTGGTTCAACCGGGACTTTTTGGATACAGCAATTTCTGAAGCATTGTGACTCCACCTTTTGAACGAATAGTTTTGATGTGTTATGCCTGTCTTTGCTGTCAGTAGCCTTTGATACTTACAGGGTTCCAGAAGACAATTAAACAAGCCTTTTTTTCTTTCCCCTTATCTCTCATTCCATCTGAACCTTTTTCTTTTTCATTTTCATTTCAATGTAAACCTGTTTTGGTTTGGTTTGATTTGGAGTTTTAAGGCTGCCTAGTGTCTGCAGCTTGGTGCATTAGTGGTGCCCTGCGATCTGGGGCAGACAAGTATATATCAGCAATTTAATAAGACATACATAAAGCAGCATGGATTTATTTTGTTTTAAAATTGAATAAGGTCAGCTGTGTGAGCAATGTATCTGCCAGCTATTGTCATTGTCCTGTTTGGGCAAGCTCATTTATCTTGGTCAGTAAACAACTTAAAAGGCAAAGGAGGTAGGTGGCTTAAGGGTGTGTTATTAGGACACAGAATCTTTGTTGTCTAAATCCAGGCCAAATCACTTATAAGCAATGTACAACCAGTAGGTGGTTAGGGGATGCGACTACATATACGACTGTTATTAGAGAGGTGACAGTGAAATAGGCAGTTCTCGCAGCTGGGAGGTCTGCACAGTTACATCAATCAAATTCAAATGTCTGTGGAGAAAACAATAGAGGAACAAGCTTGTAAATTCTGATAATCACATTTTGAGGTGCACACATTCAGTTGTGGAGTCTTAAGAGCCACTGACTGGAAACCTTAGGCATAGCTGATGATACTAAAACTCTTTCTCCTCTTTTAATCTGTAATTCTTTGGAATGCTTTGTACTCTCTGGTGTGAAACTGTATGATTTATTCATATGCAAAACAGTTCAAATAAGCTACAGAAGTAAAAACTAAGAGTTTTTTAGTTTCCCCATCATTTAATTTCTCGTGCCATCAGTTCAGCAGTCCTGTAACAACAAAAGCCACAGCAAGTTGAAAATGAAGTAGTTTTAAGCATGGATAGACAAACATGCTGGATGATAGGAAAAGGTGTTCTCTTTTGAAGAACTACAGTAAAACCATTATAATTAAAAACGTATAATCTGCCTGTGTAAAAGCCAGCAGGAACTCGAAATGCATTTGTGGGGCTGTTAAAAATGACCATATTTCCCAGTAAAACCCATTACCCTAAGAGCACATTTGTGGATAGCAAGGTCCTCAGCTACATATAAGGAGTACCTCAAGGGTAGCTGATTTTGCTCTGCCTGAAAGGAACGTTGCTTTGTTCTTTTTCTGAAGGGAGCACAAACTTCAAAGGATGTGTTTAAAGGAGGAAAGATTAAAAATGGCATAGGATATGCCAGTTGGTGTGTCAACACCTGCAGAAGTACCCGTCACATTTGCTATAGATCTTGGATGATTGTATTGGGAAGTTGAAGCACTTGAATCATGTGAATTGATAATGGAAAACTCCTATTAAGGTCATATATACTATTCAGTATTCAGACTGCAATAAATCTCTCTAGTCCTATTGTCCTTTTTTTTCAGTACTAGTTTATTTCCAATGTATTCTCTCTTTTCCTCCAAATGCACTATATTTTGCTGTCAATTTCTGGAAGTATTATTTGCTTGTATAAATAAGCAGACAGATTAGGTTTGGTGCTTTCTTTTTGCTTCTGTGAAATGGGAGATGATGGGAATCTGTATTTCTTAGATGAAAGGCGCTGAATCAGGCCTCAGCTCTGTTCTGTAGAAATGTTCTTCAGCTTTGCAAATTAAAAATGCAGTGAGCTGTAATGCTTCAGCTTTCTTGCTATTCATTTGCAATGTGGAACAAAATGTACAGTAAAAATTCATGAAATGGTGGTCAGCAAGGAAGTCTAGCAAGCCAGTTAGTTTGCCTGGGAAGCTGTCAAAGCAAGGAGTACAAAGTGTACTATGGGCAGATGATACCTGCTAGCTGTTGTGCTAAAGCTGCAGATTTCCCCTGAGTGGCAAATAGTTTCTGTGTGTAAGGTGTCAGAGTGCAGGAGTCTTTGTTGAAAAGTAGCGGCGTGAGTATGTGTATGTGTGAAGGCTGCTGTTAGAAAACAGTAGGAAACAGTTGGAGATGCAATAATCTGGTATTTGGAGATGCAATAATCTGGTATTTGGAAAGGCAGAAGTGGTTGAATAGCTGGTTTGGCTCTGTGAAGTTGAAAACACAATGTTGCTTAGACCTCTTCTTCAACTTTCGAAGGCTTCCTCTCTCACAGGATTTAGGAAAAGGTAAGAAACAGCACTGAGCTGAAGTCAGCTTTGTTGTTTCAGTTCGCGTGACTGATGGCGCCGATTGTTTTTGAAAGAGAAGTGTGGCAACCACCTTCAGAACTGAGCTGTTACTTGGCGTACCAAAACGGCAGAGCAATGCAACCAACCCTCCACATGAAGAGACTGGACACAAATGAATGCCAAAATGATTTATTTGTGTGGTTTATATTACACGAGACTGAAAAATTAGGTAAAAATAATTTGGCAGGTAACTTCCCCTGCTACAGAATATAAAGAAAAGCTGATTTTGTACCAAGAGAAGAGAAAGAAAAATAAGAAATATAGGTTGAGACTTCTTTTCTATGTGTTTCATGTTGTCTAACTTTACATTTTCCTTAATTACTTAAGCATAATATATTTGTTGCTGCCTTGAATATGAAAGACCAGAGATCAAATCTGTTGAAATAATTTTTTAAACTTTTATTTTTTACAAAATAACAACATTTATGGAGAACTAGAATTCTTCAAAGGTCAGAAGTAACACTTCAGTAGAGGTCTGTGAGATTATTACCAGTAATAAAAGTTTCTACCTTATTACTGGATGAGGACCTATGTTATCTGTATTATCTGTTATTTGAAGAGGGAAAAACAGAGGCCTTGGCTCTTTTAATAGTTGCTTCTTTTACAGTGTTTCTTATTTTGGTACCTTGATTTCTTTTTATGGGAACCAAATGCATGTGAAAGAACCAAAACAGGATGTTTCTGTTTCAGCATCTGATGGTATCTGTTAGTAGTTATCATATCAGCAAAAACGCTGGAAATTTGTGGGAGAAGCACACCTTTAATAAGCAACAGGGAAAGTGAAACAGTTTCCTAAGAAAGGATTCATCTACCAAATTAAGAGGTATCTTTTGATGTTGCTGTCAAGTTAAAATAAATGTATATAAGTTTAAAGTAGGAAGCTGCATGAAGGAAAAGTGTTTGGTTTTTTTGTTACCTGCTATCTCAAAACAAACTGAGTGCAATGAAATTTGTGAAAGCTTAAATAATACTGTTCTCTAAATATTGTCCTTTTTTCTTTCTTGATAAGCAATCACTCGAGGAGATGAAGTAAAACATATCTATAGTTTGATCGTGTTTCAGGTTTGTAATATGTCAGACAAAGGGTCAATATTCGCTAGCTGTATGTTACGTTCCCCAAGTTTTCGTTTGATTTTGTTGGGTGGGGTTTTTTTGGTGATGATGTGTTTGGATTTTTAATTCTGGAAAATGGTTGTTGGGAAGACCTAGTCAGAGTTTACCCATTGTCTGACTGCGTTCTCATACTGAGAATTTAAGCTGTTCACTGAAAGAAGTGCGTCTTGGCATCTTATTTGTATAGTTCTGACTAAAATATTTAACAAGCAGAAAAAAAACTAGTACTGCCATAGGTAACCTTACTGAAATGAGCACTTCAGTCTAAACAACTGGTTGATCTTCACCTCAGTTGGAATGATGTAATTCTGTAATTCTTGCACATTCACACAGAGGCTAAGCAAGGTACCATCCGCTTTCAAACCTTCTGGAAGGTGGCACTGGTGGCCCAAGCTAGAGTTAGTTAATATTAAAGCGCTAAAAACCAGTCAGTAATGTCAGAGCTAGCTGTAAAGCTTTTCTCTTCTAGTTCTAGTTAAATGCTGTTTTCAAGCCCACCAGAATCCTGTTATGATACAGACTTAACAGAGGGCTCCTGATAAGCATGAACCAGGCAATTTATTTACCAAGGTTATGGCTTTTAAAACTAGAAACCTTTCTTCTATTTTTGCTTTATGAATTGGCAAGCTTGAATACTGCAGCAAAGTGAACTGGCTCCACGATGACCCAGGAGAGCTGCTGGGTTTGGTCTATCGGAAAAAAATACAGTGGTGCTGCCTTCGCACTAAAGGACATGCAGAGGGATCCAGCTGAGAAAAGCACGCTACCCATGGCAGCATGCTGAAGATAGAGAGGCTACCAGAAGACATGAGAGTCCTGAGGACTATATTTAAGCAGCCAGCAGACTAGAAGCAGCAAAAAGTTTGTTCCAAAGAAGGGCTCCCAGTTTCTTTGCTTAATTACATGGAACTGCCCCTGTTGCCTTAACATGCCTAAAATAAGCAAGTTTGAGACAGCTGTTAACCTCAGCAATTGCAATGTGTGTTTGCCTGACCTAGAAAAAAGGGTAACTATTAAACTCTTTTGCTCCCATTCATGACCAAAACAAAAACAACCTCCCTGCCCCCAAAACCTAGAAAGTCATCCTCACATTAAGAAGCATTAAGAAAAAAAAGTGGTCAATTTTATTGAAACGAGTTGTCAAACTATCCTATACTTTTTCTTGAATGCTTTTAGACGTGTATAGCAGTGAAACACTTCACAAAGATATTCTGTGGGTGCCACTATGCGTTCAAGAAGGTCAGTCAAAAGCTGAAGTGTCTTTGAGGAGATATGATTGTCTCTGGAGATAGTGACCCCTGCATAGAAGGCAGGTGTCTGTCTGCCTTCAGGCGTTGATTCAGAATGGGAGCAAGGTACAACTGCTCCCAAACCTTGCATTCTTACAGCTTGGGAGTTTTGGTTTTTTCTGCCTTATTCCTTGGAAGGTTTGTTAGCTCCCCCATAGCTTAATTTCATTGTCACTGGTACAGATGAGTTAGAAAATACACTGTTCCAACTGACAGCTTGTAAATAGATAGGGTTTGGCAAGCAGTATACATTGAAATCTCTGAGCATTCTTACTTTTTTATTGTGGATACAGAAGCCAACTGTGGAACAAGTCAGCATGGTCTTAAGAGGTGAAAAGAAAAGAATAAAATACTATGTTTAATGGGAAGATTTCTCAGAAGTGGTCTAAGGGTTGATAAATTCTAGCTGCCTCAACTTCCACTCATTCAATATTCATCCATAGGGAAAGCTAGAAAAGTTTCATCTATCAATGATTCTTTTTGGATTCAAGGAGCTGTACTACTCACTTAGGTTTATGGTTTTGTTTCTCAGAGATGTTGTTTGTTGGTTTTGGTTTTGGGGCGGTTATTTCAATTTTCAGCTAACTTTCGGCAGAGGTCACATGTAGGCACAGAGGTCACATCTACAAGGCAGGGTGAGAACTATTTTTGGTAATAATAAACCAAGTTCTGTTGTATAAACATTAGCTGAACTAAAACTAGTAGCTAAGTTTTCCCTCTGTCTGTAGGTATCCTTAGCACCTGATCCAACATCATCTTTCACAGGCTTACACCACCATGGTTCTGTTTGTATAAAGCACTTAAATAAAGTTGATAGCAGAATGCTAGAGACTTTTAAGACAGTTGTTAAAGATAATAAATTGGTTTAATTTCTTAATTAAAAATATAGCTTCCTTCTCCATTTACTGTAGCACTCAGCTCCTTGGGTCACTGCTATGAAGGCATCTTCTATTGCGCTAAGACAATACCATACCACATGGAGTATACAACAATTATCTGTTATTAATATACAAAGTGAAGGGCTGGGACTAACATGCTGTTGGGTGGAAATTTTATGTTCACTGTCCCTGGTGTTTTCCCACCAGACAGCTTCCAGTCAGATGTGGAAAAGTAAAACTCTACAGCATCTTGAGATGAAACCATCCAGTTTTGCTGAGCTGCCATTCCCTCCTCTGTTTTTTCTCTCAGGTGTTTTATTTTGTCTCATTGCTGCTTTTTTCTGAATCTTTGATCTTGCTTCTTGCTTGAAAACTGTTAACGAAAGCTTCATCTTGCCCCTTTTATTTCTGTGTTCTTTCTTTACTCTTACTTTCTTCTTTTTAATGCCTTGGTAGCCTATGAACTCTCTTGCCTTCACACTAAGGTTGAGAGCATAGCTTGGTTTTATCATTGACTCATTTCATTAAAACTTGCCCCAGTCACATATTTCCCCTGCATTCCATTGCATGCTTCAGAAAAAAGGCATTAGAAATACTGTTTATACTCATTATGGGTATGCAAACAGTGCTTGAAAGTAAATGAAATATTCTGGTTTCCTCAACTATGTTTTACAGCTGTGATATCAATAGACTTCTGATTATAATTTTTACATCACGACTGAAAATTCACTTAAAGATTAGCACTAATAGGCTGTGTAGAGCTAATGCATTGCTTTATCTTTTTGTCTTTAGACCAAATTAGTTTCTTATTTCAAAGCTCTCTGGATTCAACAGTTTTGGGTGAATTACCAAATGAAGTTTGTCAGTCCCCTGATAAAAGTAGTCATTTTACCCTCCCAGTACGGTGTTGCTATGTCATGGAAGCATGTGCATGGTAAATTTCAGTTGCAAAAGGCATTGGTTCAATACCTTTAAATTTTATCTTTTTTGGGTGGGTTTTTTTTTGGTAGATTTTGTTTGTTTGTTTTTTGGGGGGGTTGGTTTTGGTTTTTGGCTTTGTGTTGGTTTTTTTTTTATGCTCTGAATTGTGTGAATATCAAAAAAGGAATTTAAAAGTTTGCCAGGAAAAAAGATAAAAACTTCCCCTCGTGATCAGTGTTGTTTTGCCAAAACCAAATCTTTATAACTCAAGCAATAAAAAAAATCCTAAAACTTTTGCTAATTTGACATCTTTATGTATGATTTTTGATCGCCTGTTTTAATTTTAAAAGGCGCAATGTTGTTACATGGATCCTAGAACCCCGAGTTCAGTTTAAAGAAGGGAAGTTTAATTTCAGTGCTGTCTTCTCAGGCTATAAATTTCACAGATTATGAGAGGGAGTAGCTGGAAGCAATGTTCTCTTTCCTTGGTTTTAAATTCCACTGTTCTTTTCATGGTGGTTTTCTTGTGCTTCTGGAAGATAAAAACCAGAGAAGACTGGCTGTCACAGAAAAACTCTGTAATGTGTCACAAAGGAAACCTACCTACTTCTCTCATTCTTAGGATAAATGATTTCAGGGCTTAAACTCATTTTTGGCATGCAGTTCTCTTCTATTTACTCTTTTATGAGTACCTTTGTGGCTGCCTTCGTTAAAATGTGATTTTTCTGATGATAGCATAAATCTTTTCAAAACACAGCACAATCAATTTGACTACTGGTTATCTGTTGCCTAATGCTCACAGCATGAGAAACACAGTGTGCACCACCTTGCTCAGTACTGTGGTGGGAGGAAGTTTGTTTTCCCTGACCGTTGTGCACAAGGAAACAGGAAAATTTCTGTGTTAATTCCAGCACCTTTGTGGAACTGTTTTATTCTTCAGTCTCCACCTGAATACCATTTAAGAGCATCCTAAAAAATATCCTAATTTAAAAAAAATATGCTTTTATATTTGTCCATCATGCTTGCATTCTTCCTCAGCCTGAAAGCCTCATCATTGTTAGTGCTAAAGAGACGATCTTGACAGCATGGTGGCGTTTTGCAGGGTATTAATGAAAAGGGAGAAGTTCTTTCATCTTGTGTTAAACACAAAACAAGAATGTGATTCATCAGAAAATTCCCTCAAATTGCTATTTCCTTTGCTGGTCATCCATACACAAAATAGTTGTTAGGAAGACCGTCTTATGGGCACACTGTTATTCACCTTTGTCAACTCCAAGTTCTCTATTCACTTAACTTCTCCCCTCCAGCCCACTCTAATGTTTGTCATCTTAATCTGCACTATGATCCCCCACATGAAAGTGTTTAAGTATCCAAAGCTGTTAAAACATGCTCATTTACCTGCTCAGCAAGTCTGAAAAAACCCATGATGATGTGACCAGAACAAATTGTGTTTCTCTGTGCTGTACCATACAATGTCTATCAATTTCTGTGGTAAAGCTTTAATATTCTCTCTAAATTAATCTGAAATTCATTATGAGAAGCAGATGTTGTGGGCTTTATATATTCAGAAATATTTGTGTTGTGGTGCTTTATCTTCTTTTGCTATTTCATCCACTTTTTTTGCTTTAGAGCAGATATATGAATAAATACTTTTCTAATCTAGAAGTTACTATGCTTGAGTTTCTCCACTTGTTTCTTACCTTTTGCCTGTAGAAAGATGTATCTTTGTGAAGCACCGATTCCCTGCTAGGTGATGTTTACAACTAATGTCTTTCCTAGTCATCTTTTCCTTTTGATGCGTGTTGGAAGGGGACTCCTTCTTTATTTTTAAGACCACTTTCCTTTCATCCAGAGTTTTCCAGGGAATTATTTATCTTTATTTTATTCCTCAACATGCCTGTTTGAAATATTTCTTTCATGGCAGTTCTTTACCCAAGCTTTTCTCAAAATATAAAAACATTTCTTTTAAATACTCTTCAAGTAGCTATTCAGAACCTGCAAAGCGCAGTAGATCTCCCTTTTTATAATTTCCTGATTGGTATTTTGCTCATTTTATTCTCTTCTAGGGAGAAGTTGTGTTGGTTTTCTAAGTTTGAAGAGTACATTTACCTGACCAGCTGCTGTTTTGCTTAGACCTGGGGAAGAATAAATTGCTACCTTTGCAAGTAACGAAGCTCTGGTTCAGTCGAAGTCAGATCTTTGAGATATGCCTTTTGACCCATACCAGCCTAGTTATCATCAGGTGCAGGCTTACAGAAGAAATGTAGCACGGATGCAGCTCAGGATGAAGTTTGTAACTAGGTATATAGGCGTTTGTGCTGTTCAGCTTGAAAGTGTTAGGTTAAAGTGCCAGATCAGGTGGGAATCTGGAGACAGCGCAGTATGGATTTCTCCAGAAAATAGTTCTGCCAGAAGCTGGTAGGACTGATTCCTGTTTTCCTGGTAATAAAAGAAGCCCAGGGGAATTAACCTTATATTTTTTATTAAGAGAATGTTCCTCATTTTGTCTCCATTTCCTTCTCTTTCCCCTTCCCCATCATTACATGCTTAATTTATAATATGTCAAATTTGTGGATAATATATAGTGGCTTGTTATTTCAAGCATAGGTAGCAGGTTTTAGTGGTTATTTTGGGGCAATTTGGAGCATGAACTTTGATCTTCACAGGCTGTATTTTAAAAGGGCTGATAGGCTCATTTACCAGAGTTTAATTTGACAGACAAATGGTTTAATCTGTTATATCAATTAAAGTGAAGCCTATTTGTTATCAGTCAACAATATTGTTTATGCTAAGTACTATAACTGTTAAATACATGACAATGTACAAGGCCAGGTTGGACAGAGACTTGGGTGACATGATTTAGTGTGAGCTGTCCCTGCCCATGGCAGGGAGGTTGGAACTGGATGACCTTAAGGTCCTTTCCAAACCTAACTGTTCTATGTTTCTATGTTGGCCATACGGTGGCTGTTCTGTCATTGTCTCTCTCTTCTAATATACGTTTTTTAATTGGAGAACCTATTGCTTCTGCTAATCAGGAATATAAGTCTGAAGCGTAACCACTGAATTCTGATGAATGTGACAGTTTAACTGAACAGAAAACGAGGATTATGCTATCGAACCAGAATTGCTAAAAACTTCAGCGTTTTAAATATGATTAAAAAGGAAGAGTTCTTCCTGCTATTATAAAGTCATAAAAACTTTTAACTGGTATATGGTCACTTACGATGGCAAATCCTCTGCTTTCTAGAGAGGAAGCACCTGCTTTGTGTCACTATGTTCCTCAGAATAATAACGTGCAAAAGATTTCTGTGGGCTATTCTTTAGTATCTCTTTGGTAGAGGGAATACGGTTTTTAAGGTATATTTACATTTTGGTAGTTGGAAACTTTTCCCAAACATATTGTGAAGGTTTATTTTGGTGTCAGTCCTACAGAAATGCTGACATATGGAGTTAAACTGAGCTTCCCAGTATTACAAAATGAGTAAAAAGTGGTCTTGGGAACATTAACACATCCTTTTGCTCATTCTTCTGACTTTTTCCTAAGCTTTTAACAATAACTAGTGATGACAGCAAGTACGAAGGCTCCCTAGGTGAGCCAACATATACATTTTGTAATCAACTTATGTCTGAAAATCAAATGCATGTTTTATCTTAAAGAATTCTTGGTTCAGAACACTGGCTTCTCTACAAAACTACAAAAGAGAAAGGATTTGCAGACCATATTTTCACTGTGTCTGTTTTCTTCTTTGCATCCATTTGTTACCTCTGTATCATTTTTCCCAAGTACATGCTTATTGTTCTGTTCTCTTTCATATTATTTTCTTATCTCACCCCCTAAAGACTTAAGTTTTATCCCCACTTCTTTTTTTCTCTCTTCAGTACTTTTACACAAATGGGTGAATTGCCTGGTTGTAACCATTGCATCATTTTATTCTAAGTTGCTTTTTCACATTGCTGAAAAGTAAACATGAGCTCTGTGGACACGTGAATGTGAAAAGGAAAAACATTATTAAGATTTTGCTAAGTATTTTCTCTTTCTACTGTGGTATCAGCACTTGTTCTGTACTGACTATTCCTAAATATCATGAGATATTCAGCCAAGAGCGGCTGAGACTCGGCCCCTGAAGCCAAGTACAAAATTCTCTCCCACAGTACTGGCGTGCCAATTTCTGCCTCTAAAGTTGGTGCTGAGGGACATATATCAAAAGGGAGAAAGTTGTAATTGTATGAATCCTCCCTGTTTCTTGAAAGATCATGGGTTTTAATAGGTCTTAAGAGCTGTGAAGTGTGCTTCAGCTCTGTCTGCATTCAGGAAAACATATGAATTGGAAGAAAAATAGGGCCTTGCAATGAGATACGGTAAAGGTGGTTGTTCTCAGGAATATCATTCTTTTAATTTAACTCTTATTTTTTCCTAAAGGTGATCAGCAGTAGACAAGTTCCATCAGGCTTCAGTGCAGCCAAGCACAGTGTAATCACAGCATCTCACAAAAAATTGTTCGTTCTTTGTACTATAAAGACCTGAACATTTGAAGGAGCAAGTTACTGACAAATGCAAATAAAATGGTAATTGTGATGTTAACTTGACAGCAATTTCTGAACATTTTCTTGTTCAGGAAGATTTTACCCAAGCAATTTGAGAAAATGAAGGCTCCTGCAACAGCCTAACACTTGTATCAGGCTATGTTCCTGAATCTCCATCTGGAAGCTTATTTTCAGTCAGTCTTCCTGGCCTTGACTCTCAAAGTTGTTCAGGCAGTGAGGTACAAAGATGCATAGCTCCTGTAGACATGGGGAGCTGATGCCCCTGTCTGAGGTCAGACATGCTATAAATGGGCAAACTTCTCCAGAGAGCTCTGCTGGTCTGCCTTATGCATGAGCTCTCCACTGCCTTTGGCAGTCTTTCAGAGACAAATATACTGGGTTTTGCATATGCCAGACCATTTGCACCGTCTGCAGCACAGAATTTTGTTGAGTGGAAGGAGGATGGGCTCTTGGATAATTGATGTCAGTCTTTCGTTTGGAGCAGGAACAGTTACTGAAGCAGATCTCTGGAAATTAGGATATTGGCATTTATGTAAACAGAAACAATCGCAACTGGTGCTGTGTCTTGAACCTTAGCAACTCTTTAAATGCATGTACAAGGTGTAGAGTTTATAGACAATTCCTATACAACAGCGATCATACCTGTTTAGGCACTGCAAGTATCTGTGCAAGGAGACTCACCACGCTGAGACAAGAAACAAATACATGAAACAAAGTATGTGCTGTATTGTCTCATCTCAGCTGCTTGGTGTTGGAATGAGAGAGTCACCTTTGCATCTTTGCAGACTGAAGGAAGTCATTCATATACACTTCTGTAAAGTTCCATCTTGCAGCTATTCCATCTTAAGTTGTTCATTTCTGAATCTTGACAAATTCAGTCCCTAGTGATAGGGGTGAAACGAATGACTGCAGTGCAAATTGTTATGTCACAGCAACAGTTCAGACTGGCAGCCATGATTTTCTTAACAAAAAAAAAGAAAATAGGTCCAGACATAATGGTTTCATGGCAGTCGTATCTGTGTAGCCTGACTTCATACACTAAACCTCTAGCTCATAACGTAAAGCACTGCTTCACAAATCCAGTGTGGTCCAGCCAGTAAAAGGAAGCCGCAACCAACTAGTCATATTGCTCAAGATATTTTAGTGTTAACACAGAAGGGCTGAATGGACACTACAGATTCAATTAAGGCCAAAAATTCTAGTCTTGCTCCCGGTAAGGAGCACCAGTGCTATACAGCGCTAGGGCATAGCTTGTTTCACAGTAAACCCAGTGCTGTAAAATTTGACAGTTGCCACGTACTTCATGGATTAGGTCAAACTGTAAAAACTGAATTCAGGCATAAACTACCCAAGTTATGCCGTGTTATACTTGCTGCGCTCTTATGTTCACTGTGAAGATGATGTGTTATTGGTGGGTTTTGTATTGGCTATAAGATGTTTACAGAAATTTGCTGGAAGTTATCTTTTAGTGGCTGATTTTAGTTTTGTGGTGTTTTTTTATTTTGTCCAAAAGCTTTAGAAATACCAAATATTTTCTGAATAATCCCATTACTATGCTACTGTGTGCTGTCTGGAGAGCACAATTACCACTTTTTCAAGGTATAAAAAAACACTGTGGTCTCTGAAGCATCCAGACTCATAAAGTATTTCCTCCTAGCATGACTTTATTTTTGTAGCGAAGCAGCACCCATTGCATAACATCTGCCACAGCCCAGCAAGCCACTTACATAGGGGTTGAGCAGACAGGTTTGGAGCACAGGCATGAAGTTGAGCTTTCCGGCATTGGCCATCCATCACACAGATCTGTAACTGGAAGGTCCATCAGCAGGAATGGGAGAAGGTTCCAGCCGTGACTGTGGTGTCCTAGCAGCAGAAAGTGAAATGTATGTGATTGTGCAATGCCTTGACTTACCAACTCATTCAGTTTGCACTCCACCAGAATTTAAGGCAAAAGAGCAAAGATATCTGTACACAGATGCAATTGAACATTCATCTACACATATATATATTTATCATCAATTTAAATGTATGTACGAACACACACGTATATGTATATGCACCAGAGCGAACAGATCTCACACACATATATGCATATGCACCAGAATGAACAGATCTCTTGTAATCAGAATAAACTAATTCAGGTTTTTATCCATGCTGTTACAGAGGAATGAAATAGAATTAAACTCAAAATCAGGTAAAATGTCCTTGTTCAAATTACAGATCCTGATATGATGGCAATTTGCTTCATCATAATGCTAGTTTAAGAGCCTCTGTAAAATATCATTTTATAGAAGAACAAAAGATGACATTAGTGGTTTAAAATATCCTTTAATGAATTCTAACTCTTTCTATACTGCAGCCCAAGTGAATTTACAGATGATTCTACCATATACCATCCTATCTTACAGAAACAAAAAAGCTGAAATTCACCTGGCTGGCTTCTCACTAGTTTGCTAATCTGTCTATAATGTTGAGCATTTAATTTGTTGGAGAGATTGGATAATGAAAGCATATTCCATTAGCTGAAACACATAAGCGTTGCTACTACTGCAGCTGCATGCCAAGCAAAAGGGGGTTTTATATTTTAATTTTGGGGAGAGTTCCTGCTTTTCATAGAATCCCAGACTGGGTTGAAAGGCACCTTAAAGCTCCTCCAGTTCCAGCCCCATTGCCATGGGCATGGGCACTTTCCACTAGATCAGGTTGCTCAAAGCCCCGTCCAACCTGGCCTTGAACACTGCCAGGGATGGGGCATCCACAAGTTCTCTAGGCGACCTGTTCTAGTGTCTCCTTATCCTCTTAGTAGAGAATTTCTTCCTTATATCTAATCTAAATCTACCCTCTTTCAGCTTAAAGCCATTCCCCCTTTAGTGTAGAGGATTTCAGAAGCAACAGCAGCAGAAGGATGCGAATGTTTGAACATGCCCATAAATTGTTATTTACGCATTGCAACATCTTTTTCAAGTATTCGATCACTTTACCATGTTTTCAGTTACCCTTGCTTTCTGTCATATATGACTTTTCAAGGGTCCTTATCTAAGGAGATAAGGGCTTGAGAAAATGAGAGGGGGCACTCTAGCTTTGTGTTTATTGCACTAACAATTTACTTCTTTCTCATAATTCTAATCACTGTTGAAAAGCTGTTTTGTATGATTTTTAGCATGCAGACTTCAATAGTTCATTTACCAGGTATTTCTCAAAAGACAAAGTTGGAAATCCTGCCCCTATTATCTCCTAATATCAAATAGTCTTTGGCCCAAACTAGAGCAAATAATGGGATATATGCATTGCTTCCACCCTGCAGGATTGTATCAGGTCTGATTAGCAAGCTATGGAGTCATATGGAAGAAGGTGAAAGAAATTTGTTCTGGAGCATTTCTCATTTCAGAGCGTAAGAATGCTTACCCTCCTATCTGGTTAACACCTTGTGAAAGTGTTAGCCAAGTAGGGCTAACTGATCTGAGAAAGTGCAAAATGTTTGAACTGCCATGGCACTTTTCCCCACCAAGCTATTCCAACATTATTCCTGCTTGGTTTAGGTATGTGATTTTAGTAGGGGAGAGGAGTTTCTCTTCTCCTTTAAGTCCTGCTCTGTCTTTGCCTGACCTCCTGCAGTGCCACAAATGTCTCTAGACTGTAAAGGGCAGTAATATTCTTTCAGT
The DNA here is from genome assembly GCA_009867235.2 of Psittacus erithacus. Classification (NCBI taxonomy): domain Eukaryota; kingdom Metazoa; phylum Chordata; class Aves; order Psittaciformes; family Psittacidae; genus Psittacus; species Psittacus erithacus. The sequence continues at coordinate 72,328 of WYDI02016564.1, forward strand.
ACAGTCCCGCAGGGATTTTCTTAAAAACATATAGCTTAGCAGCCAGTTTGCTCACATGACCTCTTAATGATCATTGGACATCTCATCAACAGAGAGAGGTGGGAACACACATGGTATCAGACAGCTTCTCTGTCCAGTGCAGAAGGAAAACAGGGTATTTAAAAGGTTACTTCTGGGAGATGGAAGCTATACCAGAAGACTTAGAGGTTTGGTGGCTGGGTTACTCAAGAACAATTTGCGGCCAGGCACTGGGGCTTACCACATCCTAGGTGAGTACCCTGATGCTGAGTCATGGAGGTCTTCCCACATTCAGGCGTTCCGAATCTAAGCAATTTTCCCAATAAAACTTTCCTCTGGAAAGCTGTTGTGTTTGCATATACATTTAGGTGTGAAAGAATGTTATTAAAAATAAAATCTTTTCCTCCCCCTAATTTTTACTTAAAAAAGAAAATAAGGGTTGAATATTTCCACCCATCTCAGCATACCAAATGTTTGCAGTACTGCACAGTTTGGAGAAGGCTGAGCTCTCAGTCCTCAAGAGAACTAAGATCAAATTGTTGGGTTAGCTTAGACCAGTGGGTAGCACTGGGTTCATCTTTGCCCCGTGCAGGGTAGGAGGGAGAAGCAACATAGCCAGTCACCATATTGTCATCCTTGGACTACTTGATACAGCTCAGTACCCTCCAGGCTAATGGCGCCAATCTTGTGGCCTCCCACACTATCTTCTTCCTCATTGGGCATCTCTAACATCTCACCATACTGCTCATTAAAGAGAGGCCCATAATTGTTACTTGTGTTAGCGAAAATACATGCACCTGGACATTACTTGAGCATCAGGAAGAACTTAGAAGACCATACTGAAATACTTACAGACCTCCTACAGCTCTCCTAAATCCTTCCCTGGATTGAAATTACTTATTCCACTCTTTTGTAATATTCAAAGCAGATAAAAGTATTTATAGCACCACAGGATTGCTGCTAACACTTCTTTGCCCTGTCTCAAAATTTATGGTAATGTATTTTTCTAACTGCAGCAATTTGCCACCAACTTTTATGAGGAAGTTGAGTATAAAGCACGTATTGAAAAGGGGGGGATAAATAAATCTCTTATGATTACAAGGTATTATATAAAAGTATACACTCATGTGACAGTTAAACTAGAAATGTGTAGCAAATTATGCAGGGAGGAGCAATGTCTGAATTCAAATGGTAGTGTAGAACAGAGGAGCTGCCTCCCTTCAGACACTCGGTTTCAAAAAGGCTTTGTATTTCTGAGGGTGCTTGTTATTTACTAGGACATGGTAACCACAATTACCCCCAGTATTTGCCAGGGGAGAAATGCTAAGGCAAACTCCCATCCAGGCTGTTGAAGCAAAGCATTGCTTTGCATTTTCCCTTATGGAGAGCTACAGTGGGGTCATTTCTGCTGCCTTCCCAAGCTTAGCCCAGTCTCTCTCAGTTTACCCCAGTAGCTGTCATGAAAGAAGCATACTAGCTTGTTCCTACGTGAATGCATGTTTAGCTCAGTGCTGCTCTGAACATACATTTGCCACCCCTGAACCAGTGGCTGAGCTTTAAGGGACTGCCTGGGCTCATGTTGCTGCAGCAGATGGATGTGCTTCCATCTGTCACTTACTGTGGCTGTGACTATTTGCCCAGTGGCTTGGAGGAATCACTGTGGGTATCATCAATCTCTGTAGCCTTTTCTGCTTGCCTATGCCTGTCAATAGCACTCTGACATTTCTTTTTCCTTTACTGTAAGTCACAAGGATGATGTTGTGCCTACTTGGATAGTGCTAGGTAAATTTCGGGTGCACAGTGCCTTGATCATTTGCATCTCTTGCAGGGGTTTAATTCTCAGGGCAAGGAGTTAGAGAAAATACCATGTGCAAAATACACTATAACGTACAGGCAAGAAGTGTAGTTAAAATATATAGCTAATGGCAGTAAATCAAATAAACCTAAACATCGTCTCCCTGATGCTACGAGGCGAATATTTTCCTTCCTTCTTCACAAAGTTTCTTTACTAGTGATGTATTGTGATTTGACATTTAAAAACGTGGCTAAGTATACTTTTGGCAGGGAGGGGTTAGTCAGGCTGTGTGGCATCGTACTTGCAAAAAATGAAATGAGGCTTAGGAAAGGTTGGGGCGGAGTGCATATGTGCACATATATACCCAAAGGAGTTCCAGTTCTGCTGCTACCTGAAAATACAACCCTCTCATCTCTGTTTGTCCTCCTCTTCTGTAAAGCAAAACCTGAGTGGGTCAGAAATGGACGCCTTCAGCTGTTGTAGATAATAATTATGTAATGGTGAGCACTGCTTGATCTGGGAAGTTTGGGGTTTAATGAATATATCTGGATTTTTGATATGTCTGTCCTTAGAGATGGTTTAGAAAGGTATTTGTTTTACGCTTGTAGGCTTTACTATGGGATTGGTGAGCTAACATCTGATTTGGATTTATTTGAAGCAGCTATTAAGCATAGGTAGAAGACTAATGGCTGTAGTGGCTCCATACCTGTCTGCATTATTGTTAAAAGTCCAGCATTGGCACATCTCTAATTTAATACACGTTTCAGCAGCGACCATGGTAATAAAATCTGAAACGCCTTGTTCTCCTTTCATTAAAGTCAGAAGGGAGAAAAAAAGAGATCTGTATCAGTGTGAACACAGAGGTGTTTCTGACCAACATGAAAGTATCCTTTTATCTAACAAAAAAACCCCAAACCTAATCTTGTTGTTTTAACAAGCTATCTAGTGCAGGCTGAGTTCTTTTTAATCAAATGCAATGCTATGACATAATTCTTCATGCGCTTGAACGATTAACCACAAAGCTGTCTTTCCAAAGGCCTCATTTGTAAACTGCACATCTAAACCCCAAAGAGAGAGACAAAAGACAAAAATGGGATCTGAAACGTGGGAAATTAATAAAAAACAGTTTTAAAAGCATGAGTTCCAGGCTGTGAAACCTTATCTGGGTTTCAAATACATATAGGGCTACCCTGCACTTCAGGGAGCCGACATAGGTGTCTAGGCAGAGAGCTGGCTGTTTGGGGCAGACAGCTTGGGACTGGAGTGGGTGGACAGAATCAGGAGATGATGCATGGAAAAGCTGTTCAGCATGGACTCTACCAGTTCCTCTGAATGCCTTGACCTCTGACATTGGGTTGCCTTTCCCAAGGCTGCATTGCAGGAATAAAAAGGGCTAATGCTGCCTGACAGGATTACCCTTTTTTAACAGGTGTCTCAGGCTGTTTCAGGTGCTTGAGAGACAAGCGCTTTTGTTTAGCATAAAGGTACCTCCTGAAGCAAGGCATTTGTTTTGGGTTGAGCTGGCATTACAGAAGACAGGCTTGAAATCAGTTCAGGGAGTTAGGGGTTCTTTGTAAGTTTGCAGAGGCTGAAAGTATCTTCTGAGCTGTACTGAGCAAAGTTAGTTTTCTTCCTAGTAACCAGGATTATACGGCTACGCTTATAGCGGAACGGTTCAATAAGGTATCAGTTATCTGCTTGACATTGCAGCTCACCACCAGGAATGTGTCTAATTAATCCTGCTGTGCTGTGAAGGGGCATCAGTTCTATCAATGTTTTTGGGCAGTCTTTCACTTGCTTCAACAATTATGTGCTACTAATTTACTGTAGCAAGAGTTGATAAAACAGTTGGGCTGAAAACAAATGTTTTTTTCAAGGCATATATACTTGTGAGTTTGTTATTTTGGCACCTGTTTTAGGATTGGCCTGGCTTCAGATTATTCTGCAGCGCGTGAAGTCAGAATTTTACCGAGCCCTAATTACACACACAGAGTAATGATGATACCGTTATCCATTTATAAATGCTTTAATTGATCACTTGACACATAATAATGCTTAGATTTAATGCTTGATGTAGTATGATATAACTCCCTCCTTTGATATAGGTATATGTGCCTCAAGAGGGTTAATTACATTGGGAAAGAAAATGTAAAATTGGGGGTAATTAAATTGTCATCTACAGTGGCAAATTATTTTAGTTACTCTATACAGAATGTAAATACAGTTTATCTGCTTTTCATTATGAAGTGGCATTGAATAAGCGCAGTAGAATCTTCTAATGAGGCTTTTTCCATTAACAATAAAAATAACCCATTTGAAACTTGTTATGTTTGAAATTATTTACCATAGTAGGAGCATACGAACAAGCCAGAATTACAGATAAGCACAGCTATCCAAGCAAAGAACGATAGCATAGCTAGAGAAGCCAAAACTAAAATGCTAATAAAACTACATGCTGGAACTTTGTGCGAGTCTGCTCCTGCTGTTGCTGAAGTTTTTTGCTATTTCTTTTTTTCAGCACCCATGAAAATAATGGCTGTAGAATAAATCTACAGTGTTGGAAATCCTCGACGCTCCTGGGGTCATGGTATTCCAGTAGAAAAATCCGCAGGGCCCTCTGGTTATTATGGGAAGGGGTTCTCCCTGTGTTCTTGAAACTGAAGTAGTGCCTAAAGAATTTTGAGGGTTTTTAGGGGAAAGGAGGTTAACTTCTTCAAAAACACTTCATTCTGTAGCCTACTATGTTGTACTAAAGCTGTCAAAAGTTTAAATGCGTGTGGGCTTTGCCTTTTTCTATACATGGAGCAGTGGCTTTCCAGAGAAGTCTGGCTTTTTCATGTTTTCAAGTTTAAAAAGCAAATCTACCAAACTTACGGTAGGTCAAAAATAATAGAAATATTGCAAAAACAACACAGGTTTTTTCATGGTAGAAAAGCAAAATTTCAGTGTAACGTAGTAACATTTGTAATAATATTTATATGTGCAGGTTGTGAGATTAATTTGGTTACCTTTGCAGAGTGGAGCAGAGCTGTGAGCGCAAGAGTTGTCAGTGGCGTTTGACTTGGATCTAGAAAGCTTAAAAGTTAGATTCATATTTCTGTAGAAATTTCTGCGTTCTACGCCTTGCTTTAATATCTGAGAATATTCAAACACTATTTTACCTGTCTTCTAATCGCCTTCTGAAGTAGTAAAATAGCATCATTTTCACTAAAGAATAGCAACTTGCAAATAGAAGGCAACGGGCAAGAAAGATGTAAGTTCTTGATTTAAGGGCCTCCTCAAGATTAATGCAGCTCTTACCTATGAGGGACAGCTGGTCCAGATACAAGTATGTATTAGATCGAGTAAAACTGTGCTCAACGGATCTTCTCCCTTGATGAATCTTTTCACAAGGGCCTACCCGTGTAGATGAAGTGCTGTATGGGATTGAAAGGAGCTGTGGTCAGCCATGCATTAGCTATGCATGGTTCCAGGCGAGGTAGTTGCCACCAGGAAATAATTCAGCCTTAGTAGCCATTTTGTAAACTGTTTGCTATAACAATGTGTTAATGCGTCAAAATGGTGTGTGACCTGGGGCTTGGTGTCACAGCCACGGCAAAAATGCAATTATCTCCTTGTTGGTACATAGACTAAGTCAAGGGCTTTGTCTAGCAGCTTCCTTACTGGCTTGTTTGCTGGCGATAAGCAAGTCACATATCAGGAAAATGTGGTATCCCCCACTTGAAATTTTGCAAGTAATGTCCATATTGAGATGATAGGCAACAAATATTCTCAGAGATGATGTCTGGTGTATACTCCTTTAGGGCTATGCTCATCTTAAACCTTGACTTTTGGTTTAGCGGCTTTACTTCTCCAGCCCCTTTTCCCATAAAGATGAAGCAGCAAGGGCCTTTTTATAGCGTATCCTTTCAGTTCTTCTTCTGGGAAGAGAAAAAAACCAAAGTGACAAAGGACACGTGAGAGGCGATATTTTGGTGCGCTGCTGATAGGTGGTAAAAGTATCCAAAAGGATAGGATTTTTTTCCAAAGATTCCCCAAACTGGCACAATTCTGTTAGTCTTGATCATAAAGTGCTTTTTAATTCGTTCCCTTGCCCTCCATCTCATCCCTTAAAGTATCTCTTTTTTAATGTCAAGCTCCTTTTTTCACCAGCTTTAAAAGCATCTTTATCTTCAAGTTACATGTCTGTGGCTAAGGATGTCTGTCTGGTTAGCTGTCAAAATTCAGATGCTGTGTTTCATCTGCAAGTAGCCCAGCAAATCCACTTGAGTAATTACAATTTAAACAGGAATGAGGTCAGTACTCATAAGGACAGGACTATGTTTTCCCTGTGTTTGACACAGCTTGTAGCTTTGCGTTCACTCCCGCTTGACACTGAGACATTAAGAGATTCTCATTTTCTCCTTCCCTCCTGTTTCACAATGAATTGTGTTGGTCAGGAAGCCACAGTGAAGGGGCTGCCAACCTGACACAAAGATTCAAAAATGTCCTCAAGCTAAATCAGGAGGAAGTCAAAAGCTTCAACAAACTGTACAGTTTGTTGTGAGAAATCAGAGGCAAGAGTCTAGTGGAAAAAGCATCAACTGATACTGGGAAGTTAAATCCTTGCTCTGCATTGGTTAGGATCAGGCTTGGATGGTATTACTGTGGGGCCATTGGCTCTCTGAGGATGAGATGGAGTTCCTCATTCTTTACTACCTATGCTCTTGCTTGGTTTGAATGCCAAATCCCATCCAGAAACATCATAACCCTTTTTTTAGACTAAAGTTTCCTTTAAAAGATCCCAGTGAAAAGCTCATTTCTATTATTATTAACTTTCTGTAAGAAGAATGTCCTTACAAGACTTTCCTCCCAATCAAGCTGGTTTTATTTTCAGCTGGAAGGAGTAAAATGCAATGTGTGTCTTTTTCTTTCCTCTGGTTAGCTCAATGCACGGTTTTTTATGTGTCCATTATTTGATAGATCTTGAAGTGGCTACAGAGCTATTTGCTCATCCACAAATGTCCATGGAGGCTGACTAGTCTGACTGTGATCAGATACTGTAATATGTTACATCAGCAATAGACCTCAGAGTTTCTCTTCTACACTGAAAAATTGATTAATCAAGAGGATGAAGGCAGCCTAATCTTTTAATAATAGCCCTCTAAAGCTGTGTTATAGTCAAACTCTATTAAATAAGAGATGCTTCTGATGAACATGAGGCCTAATCTGATAAGAGAACAAAGTACATTCTCTATGCTAGTCCTTGGGTGTCCCATGACAAAGCAAGAAGTTTCATGTCTCCTGGATGTAATTTCATCCTGACAGCATTATGTTGATACAGTGTCTGCACTTCTGAATAGCATGTCCTTATGATTACAGTCTGGCTACCTCTCTTTCTTCTTTTAATGTGTTTCTCTTCCTTACTTCTTTCAGATCAGGTCCCCAGCTCAACTGAACCAGGCGTAACTTCACTTAAATCAGAGTAAATGTGTTAATAGATATTTCATAGATACGTTGTCTGACATAGTAAAGTCAAATACCACATCAAAATCTAAAATCACTTATTTCCAATGCCAGTAGTTTATTTGGATTTGATCTGAGCTTCTAAGGAGCAAGATGTAAGGCAGAAATTTACTTCTTCAGAGTAAGAAAGGCCCTTTCTTTTCATGCATGCTTTTAAAAATTATTTTCTATCTGAGTCTTCTTCCCTTAGTTGTGGCACAGTGAAATCATCTCCATATTTGCTATATGCCTATAAATGATTGTACCTCTGCATGCTACCAGTTGCTGGTTAAAGCACACCTGCAAATGTCAGCTTACTACCTAGAAATGCCATCCTGCTGTAAATCCTAGCCCACCTATCACCCTGGTGAGGACTTCTGACTCCAGGAGCACAATAAAAGCAGACTGAGTGTTCCAGCCTATGCTCTGGCAGCACAAGCAGGAGCAGCAGAGGACACAGGCAAGCAGGCAGCTCAGTCCCAGAGAGAGGCAATGCAGAGTGAGAAGCAGCGGGAGAACTGCCAGCAGCAGACTTGAAAGCAGAATACAGATATGTTTGTACATGCTTTCCCTGCTTCTGTCTCCTGCATTCCTTTTCCCCATCCACCCATGCTGAAATTAGCATAACCCACTTTTAGGGCAGACAGTTACTTTCTCTAACTGGCTGGTTGTTTCAGAAGAGCTTCTTTGTATGAATATAAAGTAAAAGTTATTAAGACTCTTCCTTCTTTCCACTTCCCCCTCCTGCTGCCTCTCAGCTCCTTTTCCAAATCTTGGCATACAGCTAAGCCCTAAAATTATAACACCTTTTCCCTAGCCATATCATGCTCCCATTCTTACGCCTCTCATTTTTACTATGGAGCTGCACTAAGCATACAAATAAGTAGTTTTACTGAGAGCTTTTGCTTTTAAAAGCCTAAATTGTCTCCACCACTTTATCAGGTCGCGTCTTCAATATCACTAGCCCTCACGATTCACAGATATTCAGTTCTATGAGCATAGGAGGAAAAATATTGATAATATAGAACAATTTCTGCTCCATATTGATAATATATAGCAAAATGTGGTTTTCAAATATTTATTTAGGGCAAGCATTGTAAGACTTTATTCACTCTGTGCCTCTATCTGTGTATGGAAGCAAATCTCTCGCTGCTTCCCTAGTTTGTTTGTATTTCATTAGCATCCAGGAACCCCAGGAATGGCCCAGGTTCCTTTAGTTTTATGTGATCAGAACAAAAAGGTACCTCTCTGAGGAAATAAACACAAGCATAGTGGAACTCTGAAAGTTTTATACTTGTTACCAGTATACTTTTCCAGATACGTATTAAGGGGGTATGAATGTTAGCCATTGGGTGTGTATGGAAATTTCTAATCTCACAAGACTTCTAATCTGTTTTCATCAGTTAATCTTAAAGTTGATGGGATGTCCTCGTTTAGATGATTCAGACTAGATTCCTTGTTTTCTCTTGACTACAAACGTTACTAATGTAGCAGCTGCTGTTGTACAGTTGTCTGCAGCAAAATGCATGAAGTTACAGCATACTACCCATACTGTTTCAGTTTGAGCACTGCAGTACATGGGCTCTTTGCTGAAGACAGGTTATTCTTATAGTTTAAAACAAACGCACATATCACATCTGTATGTCTAAACATTTGTGAATGTACTTATATTGGTATGCATAAAAACAGTCTAAAATCAGTCACTGAAATTCTATTTACAAAATAGAATGACCCCACATATAAATCAATTTGACCTTATAAGTGACATCTGAACTAGTCCAGCACCTTAGTAAATTAAGAGCAAGAGACCAGAAAATGGAAGGAAATCAGGCATAACTGCCCTGAGTTAAAAAAAACCCTTCCTCTATAGAGGACAAACATTGCCCCTTAGGGCAGCATCAACAATTTTATAACATGCTCAGAAGCAGATATCTCAGTGGCACAGAATCACAAGTGGCTGTGCACAATGTGTTTGCCCTCCAGTAGAATAAATCAATGAGAGAATGAATAGCGTGGCAGGAAAAAAATAAGAGAGGCTCATTTCCTCCTGTGATGCAAGCCCATCTTTTTCATAAAGAATGGGTTAGGGTAGGAGAAATAAGTGGGACATCTTACTACTGGACAAATACTTTATTTATTATAAACAATCCAAAAACCCTCAAGAAAACTGATTCAGATCCAGGTATACATCTCTGCAGATGTAAACCTAAGAGGGATTTTTATGAATGATACTGTTTTGTTGGGTTTTGAATTCTAATGTAAAGGTGCTATATTGGCTTATCAACAAAGGACTGAGGTTTACCCTTAAAACAAACCACACACAAAAAATCCAAAGCTCTCATAAAATACGACATTAACTTGAGGACTGTATCTGTTATTTGCTAGAGGATAAGCTGAGGAAAGCATCAGGTACTCAGTGTTTAATCAAAACTTACACAGCGGATGTTAAGTTGGCACATCTGTTTTGAAATTAAACTAGGCACACAATCATCTGTCTTTTTGTTTATCCTTTGTTGATTTCTAGACATCTCCATCTGAATTTCTAATCAGACTCATGTAGATGATGAATATGTAAAAGTCAGTTGTCTTGCTTCTGTGATAATGGCCTGAAGATGTAACAGCATCCACTACGCACAAACAGCTAATATCTCTCATTAGACTATCTCAGGGGAAAAAAGTCCACACTGGTTTTTGGTCTCATCAGATCAGCAGAAAAAGGACTATAACTAAACCTAAAAACAGGTGAGGAGTGCTGGGCTTAACCTGTGTTTTGCTGGAAATTGTTGCTTATCAGATCTTCTGGTGAGGAGATCTGCTGGAGCCTAAAAGCATGCCAGCTGGTCCCATCAGTGTCCTCCCTCTCTGGCTCAACAAGTCCATCTCCCTAGCTATAAATACTTAAAGGGCAAAGATATTTTCTCTGACATTTTATTAATAATCACATAGCACTTGTATATTGTCTTCAAGATACATGGAAAAACATGAATCCTCTCAGCTGTCAGCAGTGGCTGCATTTAAGGTGGGAAAACGCAGGCAGAAGGGAAAAAATGTGCTACCGCAGGCTCAATGAATCAAATATCATCGATTCTTGGTTCCAGTCTGTTCCTTAGTTTATTGCACATAGCCTTGAGTCAGCAACAATGAAAACCAGCTTTCTAAAAATAGCCACGTAGCCAGAAATATAATGATGCACAAAATGTGGTTGGACTACATACTTCAACAGTGTAAAAGAGTTCATGTTACATCTATAGAATGGCATCTTGGTTGTCTTCCGCTGCATGAGTCAGAAATTTAGATTCCTAATAAAAGCAGTTTTCCACAAGTTTCATTTATATACTTAGCATCCCTCAAATCAGTAATGGTAAAGCTAAATCAGAAGAAGAAAAGCAAAAATCTAGTATCTGCATTCAGCTGATTAAACCTCTTTTGCCCCCATTATTTCAAATTATTTCGTATATTCTAAATGAAATAGAAATATGTTAACATTTGTTTACTGTATCTTGTGTGTCCACTAGTTACTGATTTCTATCAGAATTTCCATTACTCTCAGCCTACCATCAAATGCTTTTAAAGCAAACCATTTTATATTTAAAAATGTTTCCTAGTTTCTTCTGAAACCAGAATTTCTTGTTCAATACAAGTTTGAGGTGTATTTTATCCTATTAGGTCTTGATACTATAAATCCTCCTACTACTTTTTTTCTTTTCTGCTGTTTGTCTCATAAGATGCAAATTACTTATTAATTATATTAATTTTAGTATAGAAGCTGTAGGAGTGTCTATTTATGGCCATTCACAGTATTGTTTATCCTTCTCTGTGTTGAAATGGCAACAAGTAGCAAAGTGGAGGAGCTTGAAATGGTTTTTGAGGACTAGCTGAAACAGCATTTCATACTGACTACTGTTATGCCCTGCAAACGCTTGGATGAGAAAACAATAATAATATTAAGTATTTGTAAGGATAATTCCTAGGCTTGTTTTTTAAAGTGTGAAGACCTGAGCTGGGAAAATCAGGGAGTAAATCTCAGTTCTTTTATGCTGGGGGGTAGTCTTAACTGAACAAGCACTTTCTGCTAGTCACTGTTGCTCTTCCAAATCCCAGCTAGGGAGTGAATTGAGTGGGGTCCAACCTCAGTAATCATTCACTTGTTGAGAGTAATAACAACATCAAACCGATCATAATCTGTGGTGGTGTCTAATCTGAATTTTGGGTTCCTTTCTGCAGAGCATTGCCTGGTAACTGGAACTTTTGGTTAATGTTTTTTCTTGGTGCCTGATTCTGTCGCAGTGAAAAGCATTGCAAATTCATTAACATCTTTCAGTCATTTGGGCATTTGAATGCCCAAGGAGGAATGGCGCCATATACTTCCTTAGACATCACAGTACAATATTACTTTTGTCAGATAGGATATTCTACATGGATACAAGAAGGAAAATAATTCTACAGAGAAGTCAGGAGCTAATTTTTGGGCCTATTCTAGTCATCTGAAACAGGCGACGCTAAAGAAGCGAACAGTCTCAGAACCACAGGAAGGCTCCATGAAGCCTGTAGCCAGGTCACAACACAAATGTTATCTGGGTGTTCTCTAATTTGCAGCTACTTGCCCCCCTAACATTTTATTAAACCTCGAGACAGCTGTTCATTAAGCACAGCTTTTGACCATCTTCAAGTGATTTATGTGTATCTGTGGTTATTTGCAGTTTATCACAAATTGTGTGTTCTCAAGTCAAGTTGTATGACCATTTTTTACATTCTTTTGTCTTAAAAGAAATGATACTGGATCAAAGCAGGTGGATAACTGCACATCAGCAGTCTTTCCTCTGTCATTTTTACAATCATGGTTAATGAGAAAGCATTCGGGGTGGAGATGAGCAAGACAGTGCAAACAACTGTGAATTTGACAAAAGCATAAAAGCCCTCTTAAAAATTGAATAATCAGTTTCTTAAAACATACTGTGCATCTGTCTTCACATAAAATATTTCTATTACTAAGAGGCATAAGCAAACACTTCCCACCTGCTATTAAAATCCAAAGCAAAATAGAACAATTAAAAAAACCCCAACCAAACAACAAAAACCACCAAGACCCAATAAAACCAAAAAATCATGAAAAAACCCCTCGCAAAACCAAAACACACAAAACCTCACAAGAATAAAACAAAAAACCCTCTGCATCTCAATTGCCATGCCATTGGATAGTTCTAACATCTTGGAGAACTTCTATATATCAAGCTTTGGATTATAGAAGCACATCATCTTTTCACCAAATTTTCTTTTCCATTCCTCAAATGCAGCTTTGCACCACCATCACTTCAAAACAGGATCATCTTCATCTATTTCTCCCTCAAAGAAAACCCCAACAGTCTGTTCTTTTTATTGCAAGTTTTCTTGACAAAGGTGATTAGAAATAGCACGAGTATTTTTTAGGGATTAAAAAAAGAAGAAAAGCCTGTTAACTATGCCTAGGTATCTCAAATTTTACATTGTGAAACAGGTTGAAAAGTTTGGATTAGTGTAATGATTTAACATGTACCTATTTAAATGTCTTAAGCCTTTTATTTTTATCCCTTCTGTTTGCCTGTTGTTTCTTACTGATGATTTTATGTATTAGGTAGCACTACTACTCCATCAGCTCTAACATCCTGCCTTTCGCATTAATCTTTGCTTAATGCTTCAGAGAAAAGTGAAAAGTCTATGGTGCCTTTGAGAGGCTGAGATGTACTCTAAAGGAATGGGGATTTGCCTCCTGTTGTCTACAGTCCTCAGTCAGCTTCCTCAAACATCAGTTGTGATTGCTCTTGCCTTAGTAAGATTAATATGCAGTAAAGGTGCTGAGTGTAGTAAGGCACCTTGTAAATCCAGAACAAATTGGATGAAAGAGATGAAATGGAAACTGACCTTTAGGGGATGAAAGTGTAAAATTCCTTTGTGTTTCAAATCCTGATAGAATAAAAGTTAGGGTTTACAAAGTTTACAAACTTAGTGTTATTTTTCATACTTTATATTATTTGGAAATGCTCTCAAGTGCTGCAGATCTGTAATATATTTTTCTTAGTTTACAAATAATTGGATACACATCCTTTGTTTTGTGAAGGATTTTCTAATATCTAAGTTTAACCTGTATTATATTCAAACATTCACCAGCACAGAGGAGGGGGTTATAGACCGAGTACTGTTAAGAGCATTTACTTTTTCAAATCACTAACCCTCAAATTCATAAATCACACATATCTATGATCACACGTACATAGAGTTTTAGGGGTATTTGAATCTCAGAAGTTGCTGTAGGGTGATGTTCACAGACATGCCATCATTACTTGGATTTATTTCTTTTTCAGTAGTAGAATATCATAAGCAACTTTCATTCTAAAATAATCTGGAAAAAGGCAGCATTGTTGCACCAAAATCCATGGTTAATACAAACGATTGCTTTTGTTAGCTCTTGTTGCCCAGTGCAGTTAGTGAACTTTTTCATATATAAGTGGCTAAATAAATTTGCTAAAAGCTTCATATAGTACCTTTTAAATTAGGGTACCCTAATAGAGTAAAGAAAGAAATGCTACCAGTATCTTTTTTGTACCTGCTCAAAAAAATACTCAGGTATTTCAATTCCAGGTCTGATTACCCAGTATGCTTTATAAAGAAAATGAAAGTTTTAAGAATTTATTTTACATGAACACTGTTTCAATATGACACTCTTATTTCAGATCAGTGACAGGTCAGCGATAGTGCTAATACTCTCCACTGAAAACTAACACCTGCGTTTAGTATTGATTTTCATTGAATGTGTAGTGGGGTGGTGGGCTAGCAATATGTTTCTGTGGAGACTTCTAATGCTATAACCATATCAACAGCTACACAAACTCACAGTGATATTTGACCTCAGATAAAAATTTACTGTGTGTATTTATAGCTGGCACCAGAGTTAAATGGATTTCTAAATGGATTCGTGCAGTCATGCTGGCCTGCTTCTGAGGTTATCCGTCTAGGAGGTGAGCTTGTTTGCTTGTTGTTATATGTGAGCAATAGTTAGGAGCTCTAGTTAAAGACATTGCTAATCCACTCCTTCTCATAAACCAATATGTTAAGGCTCAAGCCATTCAGCAGCTCTCTTGTCCTCTTCTTCCATTCATTAATAATGTTTTCTTTGTGTCAAGTGGGTTTGTTGTTTCTAAAGACTCATATAGGAAAAGAAGTATCTGAAAATCAGAGCTTTTTGTTACAAGACATCTTCAAGTTACTGGCACAGAATATCTTTTATAGATATAGCAAAGGTGCTGTTGCAGGTGTGGTTTCACACTCAAACAAAGTATTGCTTATATATTTTCATCTTTATGATTGGATCTATACTGCAGAAAACACTGAATTCTGTAGTTAAATTTTACTCCCTCTAATTCAGACACAGAGCTTAAGCCTGTTTTATCTGACAGTGGAAAGACTGTGAAGGTGCATTCTGCTTTCCTGTGTTTCCTGACAATTAACATCGGTCAGCCAATAAACTTATACTGGCACTCTGGTACCCAATTCTTGTATGTCATGCGATCAGCCTATACACTCAAACACTTCTCTCTACATTTGCAGAGGTCTCAGAAAGACACAGAGTGTATCCCAGCATACAGACTGCATCTAGAACTATCCCATAGACTTTTATAACATATGCAAGTTGCTTGATGTAATTGGTCTTAATGTAAACTTTGTACTGGCAAACTCCAGAGATGATGCTGTTTGACCAAAGCAAAAGAAGTATCATGCCAGTGTGCTTATCCTGATTTTGCCTGTGGAATAATCAAGTTGTGGATTTCTTTCATGATCCTTCTGTTTAATTTGATGACTGTTTTAAGAGTTTTTTTTCTCCCATTTGTTTGATCAAAATCCACAAAACCAGCATCTATTGGTTATTTCTTTTCTTCTGATCATATATCACCATCGCTTTCCGTTGTGGAGTCTGTGATGCAAGCACATGCATAAAGCCAAAAAAGCTTTGGGTGAGAGCACACAAGGAAAAACAATGTTGATGAGAGATGACTGCAGTGAAATGCTGATGCATGAGACATTGATATTACAAGCTCTGGCAAGTGCATTGTGCTTTGGAAACTGTGATATGCTGACATAGGGGTCATGCAGACAAAAAGCTAAACTGTTGATTTCAATCAAAGTAGTGGGAATGGGCACATTACAAATAAAAGGACACCATCAAGCTGCCTTTCTAGCACAATCTGCATGTCATGAGAACAGGTTTACCTTTTACAGAGTAAGAGTGCAACCCTCAGAACATCACTGATTTCCATTGATGTGTATATTTTAGAAATAGTTCATCAGATCGAGGGAGGGTGGAAGGAGGTGACTCTCCCCTGCACTCCACTCTTTTGAGACCCTGCCTGGAGTACTGTTTCAGCTCTGGGGACCCCAACACAAGAGGGACATGGACCTCCTGGAGCCAACTCCAGAGGAGGGCCGTGAAGATGATCAGAGGGCTGAAGCACCTCTCCTGTGAAGACAGGGTGGGAGAGCTGAGGTTGTTCAGCCTGTACAAGAGAAGGCTCAGGGGAGAACTTATAGCAACTTTCCAGTACCTAAAGGTGCTGAAAGGAAATATGAAGAGAGATTTTTTACAAGTGCATGTGGTGATAGGACAGGAGAGAATGGCTTTAAACTGAAAGACGGGAGATTGAGATTAGACATTAAGAAGAAAACTATTCCCTGAGGGTGGTGAGGTACTGGAACAGGTTGCCCAAAGTGGTAAATGCTCCATCCCTAGCAGTGCTCAAGGCCAGGCTGGAGGGAGCCTTGGGCAACATAGTCTGATGAGGGATATCTCTACCCATGGCAGAGAGGTTGAAATTAGATGATCTATAGGGTCCCTTCAAACCCAAAGCCAAATATTATGATACTGTGATCATAATATTAGGTGATCAGAAGGTGAGAATCAACATTATGTTTATGCGTGTTGAGATTTCTTTACTGGAGTACCCTTTGTAATGGGATACAGTAGATAGCTCTTGATTTTTTTGGTTGGTTGGTTGGGGTTTGAGGAAGGGAAGGATCTGGGGCGGGGGGGGGGGAGAGGTTGCTTTTGGT
>WYDI02016565.1:0-55768 GCA_009867235.2 Psittacus erithacus
AAGGACAGGTTGTGGGGGGAAAACAAGCAGGCTACATGCTTTGTCTAATTTACGAATAAGCTTAAACCACAACATATGCTAAATATGGAAAGTTATCAGCTACATAAAATCTTTTATTTTTGTCTGCTGCACAAAACCCTGGCCCAAAGATTCATCCTGTAGAAAGGATTTTAGCAAAATATTTTGGCTAGTTACAAAACTGACACAAATTTTCGTAGTCCTTTTTTGTCTTCTTGTGTAGCAATGTTGAACACCAGCACAGTTTAAATCACTAAGGATGCAGTCAGTTCTGCATGTCACTACCTGGGTGTGCTAGGATTGGTAAAATAGTTTCAAATAAATCCTGATGACTATATGAAGAATCCCCTGATTTGGTGCTGGAGCTACAGTCAACATTACTGGCCAGGGCTATCGTCTCTAGCACAGTATATCCTCCATCTTCAGTTCTTTTCCAACAAAATTATTCAGTTTTGCAAAAACTAAATGTCAAATTTTACTTGCCAAATTTTAATTACAATCCTCCTCTCTCCCTCTCTCCTCAATGACAATATGAAAAATGGGCAAAAATCAGACCTCAAACAGAGCAGGTGCTGTTTAGAAGCTTTAAAACTGGAAATGCTTTTTTTCATGAACACTGGGAAATAAAGAATTTCATACTTTTAAGTGTACATTTTTCAGTAGTTTTTTCTTCTTGAAAGTTTCCCAAAACAAATTAGCTGTTTTTCAACTAACACTTATGTCCTATTCAATTAAGACAAAGAGCAGACACCATTTTTATCCCCTCCTCCTTCCCTCTGAAGGTGAGGATTAAGTTGACAGGCTTCTGTACAAATTAGATGACTTTTTTCTGCTGTGTTTTTCATTCGGACTCTTATAATTCAAATGCTCTTGTGTATATTTCCCTGATTTCTTCTGTACCAGATTCTGTTTTTGTCAACTGTCCTGAATTTCTGTCTTGTGGCTTCTGTGTTAGTGACTCTATTACTTGGTGAAGTCTAGACATTGGCTGGTTTAATGCCTTGTTAACCCGGAGGAACTGAATGGAATTTATTCCTTTAGGTTAATCCCTCTGCATTTCACCTTCCTTTTTGGATAATATGCCTTGCACTGTGTGAAATACATGAATGATTCAGTACTGGTTACATTAACAGTGGGATCCTGCTCGGGGACATGGCTGAGGATGTAACGTCCTTGTAGCTCCAGATATTTTGTTTTTGTAATTATGCATATACTTTCTGCCTGCTGTTTTGATCCTGCTGTTGCTATTGTTTGTTGGAGACTCATGCTGCTGTGTCCTGCCTCCCTGCCCAGCCTAAATTCCATTGTACCCACCCCACAGGCCTTTTGTGTAACGCCAAGCCAGCAAAAATCCTGGCACCAGACTCTTTTGTTGCCCAAGGGAGGTATGTGGGAAAAGCAGTTCACTATGCTCACTCAGGACAGCTACTTGGCACACACCACACAGCAGTTTCCACTAAATGTCTCTTATTCTGGGAGACAATTTTGCTTCAGGTGCACATGCATCCACTTTCTGTGTTTGTAATTGAGTTTCATTTGCCAGAACAGCAAAGCAATGCAGCTGTTAGGATTTTATACTATGATTTTCACACTGAAAGCATGTTGTACTAACGTATTATTTGTATTACAGTAGTCCCTGAGGGCCTTCTACCATATCTGAATCCCATTGTTCTCTCGACATAAAAAAACAGTCAGAAACAGACCCAAACACATAAAACTTATATCAATTTACAGTGGCTAAAGGAGAATTTAGGAGGACCTTATTGTCCAAGTCTCTGAGAGTGACTGAGACCACCCCATTTTCAAGCACCATCTGAGTCCTGAAAGAACAGGTACCAGGCAGAAGTCATAAAGAGTCATCTAAAATAAACTGAAACCATGACTAACCCAAGGCTTCTTCACAGGCTCAGGAGTACCTTGAATGAAGAAGCAGGAGAAAACCAGACAAAGCTCTTCGGTGATTCAGAAATGGGCACTTTACATAGCTTCCCATGTTAGTGACGGCTCTACCACAGCTTGCTGTGGCAGAAAGTGCGTGATCACAACAGTTTGGTAGAACTTGCCTTCTCAGCCTTGAGAAGGGTTTTGAACTTAAAGCAGACATCTCTTTAAATAATCTCCACCCAGATTCTGGGGTTTATATGTGGTACAGCCCACCATGGCAACCAGGGACACATTCTTTTTCAGGGTAGGTGTTCTACTATAGTACTCAAGGAGAGGTAGAGTTTGCTTCCTATTTTGGTGGCTTTAAATACATTTGACATGAGACAAACACTGTACAAAACCAGAACTAAGCCAGAGAGAAGATACTGCAACTTCAGCCACAAGCCTCTGGGCTAGGAGGGGTCTCTGGCTGGAGATGATAGAAAGCTGTAAATGCCACAGGCAGACAAGATTTGATATATTTTGAGATAAGCGCTACTTTCAGAGTAAAGAAACAAACAAACAAATTTTTCACACCCCTGCTATATGTCCAAGGCAGACAAGCATTCAGGTTTGACAAAGCTAGGAACAGCCACAAAGAAAAGCAAAATAGCTGCACAAGAACAGGGGATTGGAAAGGAAAAAGTTATTGGTTCTGGTTGCAGGCACATGTTCTGTGTGTCAGTACACATCCTTGCTGAAGAAGCTTCCTTCTTTAAACTGCTTGTTATCACTTCTCCTCAAAGGTTGCAGTCCTTCCTGGGCTCTTGTCATAGCGGCTAGTGCAATCATGCCCCAAACCATTTCATTCAAAAAGGAGTGAATTGGCAACAAGCTGCTTCTCAGGCTGTTCAAGGCAGCCCAGATTGCTTTTGCTGAAACAGGTTGGGGGATGCTTGCACAAGGAGTAAAGATGGCAGATCAAAAAGGGTGG
This sequence comes from Psittacus erithacus, assembly GCA_009867235.2. Taxonomy (NCBI): domain Eukaryota; kingdom Metazoa; phylum Chordata; class Aves; order Psittaciformes; family Psittacidae; genus Psittacus; species Psittacus erithacus. Next base: position 2,876 of record WYDI02016565.1, read on the forward strand.
TGGTTTCTGGCACACTCAAAGACCATAAATTTCAACTGTCTTCACTGAATATTTTGTATTACTCTCCTCATGACTATCAATATCAATGACATTTTTCTGTGTGACGGTTTCTTTTCCTGACTCACACAAAAGACAGGCCACACAGGATGACTTCTGTCTGAGATTTTGGTATTTTGTTGCCTCCTTTCCTGTCCTGTTTTCTTTTCCAGTTTTTATGTTTTCAATTTTAGCAGGGTGTTAAAGGGTGATGATTTCTTTCTAGAGAAAAGGTATTAAATAACCAAAGGCTTCTCATAAGCTGGGTCTTTCAGATACCAGCTGCTGTGCTGGTAGTCTTGGTTCCTGCCTTTCTGACACATGCCTCTGTTAACAAATCCCTGTGGGGCACCGAGTCTCTCCATTTTTCACTTGGGATGCTGTCACACTTCTGTCAAACAGAGAAAGAGAATCCTGTTTCCACCCTTTGATTTCAGGAGATCAACAACGGGGCCCAGCCCTATTGAGAGTTCATTTTCTCTCTCATCTGCGGATTTTAAGAGCCTTGAGACAGCTGCCTGGTCTGGCCAATGTGAAACCAAGTCTGTCACATATCTGGAAGGCAAAAATGGGTTCCCTTGACTTTGGAAAAATAGTCTTGTTTTGTTTTTCTGTTACGTTACTTTTTGCATAAGTCTCAAGTCAATATTTACTGCTGGACTATGTTGTCCATAACGTCCTGATAGGGGGACAACTGCAGCTTGCAGCCCGCTGACAAGATCCTCAGCTCAGGAACATTCTGTTGGCATTAGAGGTACTTGAGCTTTGCCAAAACGAAATGCAAGAAAGAGGCTATCTGAGATAGGTCACACACTGTGTGTTGGATACAATCCCCTCCATCTGTTTGCCATAACTATCCATTCCTGATCTAGGGAAAAACTTTTCTGGAGCATGTCATCTTTCTCTTCTGTCCTAGTCAAATGCTTAGATTCACCCTGCAATCTCTGTGCTGTTCGTTGGTCAATGCAGCAGCAGTTGCTAAGAATAAGTGATGAGGTCACCACTGAGGAAAGGGTACTAGTATATTCCAAAACAAATCAAAAACTTTAAGCTGTATAAAATGTTCACATGCATCTGACTGTGTTGAGACTTGTGGATGTTAAATTTTGAGGTGTTCTTTTTCTGCCTTTTTGTGATTTAGTTTGTTTGTTTGTTTGTTTTAAGATATTCACTTTCTTTGGCTGAAAGCTTTAGGGAAAATTATATTGCATAACATCCTAATCCTTCAATGCCAATGGTCTAGCTAGGACCTACTTGGGACCTTCCCCTCCCTTTTTCCCCCCAAAGCGAAAGATACAATTTCATCTTTTGGTCTTTCATGCGAGCTTACTGACAACACCAGGTTTGTTTTTTTTTCAGGTATCCTTGTGCAATTTTCCTTCAAGACCAGCAAAAAAGATAAAATTACTGACTCTGCAGAGGTCACAATACAGAACATGAACACAATATGAATGTGGCTGGAGTGGAACCAAAGTTTGTCAAACTGAAGGAAGAAAATCATCCAGGTGATAAGAATTTAAGAGGAATTTGAATGAGTAAATTAAAGCCTTGTCTGCATTGAATGTTCAGCTAGTTAAAGTTGTGGTTTTTTCATTTGTTTTACCATGACATAAATTGAAACAGTTCAAAAAAATCTGTTAAGGAAAAATATAGTGAAGTTGATTTTTGTGCTACAAGATGCCTTCTTATTAGCACTACTTGAAGGCAGATGACTGTGGAATGACACTGTTGTGGAGAAAGCCTAGCAAAAATATAGGAAATTACATGGGTTTCCCCTGATCTCATCTGTGTAATTTTTGCTGATTTCAGACGTTGGTATCCTCCAGGAAGTGAAGGTCTGTTTGTGATCTAGGTTCCATACCCTAGATTCGAGATGCTCTGAAAGGCAGGAATTGCTCCTGACACTCTAGAACAATCTGCTCACTGGCAGAATCCAGGGCAACAGAGTTGTAGGGATTATTTATTTTTGGTTTATATTAAAGAATAGTAATTATTTGTCTTCCTTTTATGACACCTACATACCTTGTACTGCCTTCCTGATCCAAGGCTGGGCTCTCTTATGTGACTATCCTTGCCGGCTTGTATTTCCATTTCCCTGGGCATGTGTACGCGTCGTTATATTTTTCTTTGCTACTGATTGCTTTTCCACTAGTTTCTCTGCTTTTACTTTTCCAGAGCCACATACCCAAAGTTTATATAGTTTAGAAGAATAGATTTCTAAGTCAGAGCTTACTTTGCCATAGCTTCATGTTTTCTGTTTCTTTTCTTTTTTTTTCTCTCTACTTTTGGCAATGCCTCAAAGTCCATGTGCCAAACATTGTATAAATAGAAGTAGTCATGATGGTGCCCTAAGCAGCTTACAGTTTAATTAAAGACAGGAAAGCAAGAACTAATTGTAAAACAATTGGAAAGAGACTGAGGGCAATAATAAAAATGTCATGTGTTTAAATAAACTGAACATGCACGGTTTGTGCACAGCTCCAGATCCAATGGCTTTGATACATGTTTTCCATGAAATTAAGTGGCTCCTCAACATTTTCTCTGTCATCCCTTCTCCCCTTTGCCACTCATGAAGAAGCTGCTCTGCTCTTTGCCTGCACAATGCTCTGTCCCTCCTACATTAACTATTCTGCCACCTAGAAATGTTAGAAATCATGTGGCGTTGCTATCCAGACAGTCATACATGCAGATTAGAGTATGTAGAAACTACATATGTATAGAGAAACTATATTAGCTGCAGTCAGGAGGGAATGCCTTGAAGCATTGACCCCTCTTCAAGTCTGGGTTTTTTTTTTTTCAAGCAGAGTATTCTCATTTCATGTATTTCCTGCTACCCAGCTCAAGCTACCTGAACTGAGATGTGCTATCACCTACTGACTGGAGAAAAGAAGCTTGAGGGCCCCATTAACCTGCAGTTAAAACATCTTTCCCTTTGAGCTCCTCGGTGACACTGAGCCATGGTTTATTTTCTCACTCCACTTGAATTCACTGGCGATTTCTGCTCTGTGGGGTTTTAATGCTGGAGTAAAGCTGTACCACCCACCAGCTTGATCACCAAGTCAGCAGCTTCCACTTCCAGACAAGTATGTAAAGGCTGGTGTTCAGCCCCCAAAGGGCAGCCTGGAATTTGGGGGGTTTGTGCTTGATGCAGCAAAGAGAAAACACCGTGTGCATTAGCAGGCTGATAGTTCAGACCCACTTCAGTTTTTATTTTCCGTGAAGGTGCAGCAGAACTTACTTCATCCCATCTGTATTGTCTGTTTTGTGTGGGCAGGCTTACTGTGCGTACCTGAGTAACCTGGTACTCAGAGTAACTTTCCATGTAATGATTCTCTCATGGCAGAGGTGACTGTAGGTATTTTTCCTTTACAGATGAGCAGGCAGAAGCTCTAATGCTCAAGATGTCTTAGTATGGCATCACTGCAGTGCGCATGGTCATACTGCAATGGCTTAGTAGGATTCTGACAAGTTAATATTCCTCTTTACTCACTGCTACTGTTGGAGGTGCTACAGGGATCACCTTACTCATTTCATTTTAAGAGATAGTAAGATTTCCCAGCCTGACTCATCTGCTGTCTCAAACCAGCCAGATTGAGGTATAAACAGAAGATGTCACTATTTTAGCAGGAGATTAATGCCTGCACAAGTTGTACCAGGGGTTGGAGGGAAAGAAGGGAGGAAAACAAGACAGAGGTAATATTGTTTAGAGGAGGAAAATAATTTGAAAGGCTATGTGAGGCACTGTCCATGTTTGTCAGTGGCACAAATCCTTAAGGCAGTAACTTGTCTTGGTGCTTACATGGCCCTTCACAAAGGTCTATTTCACAATAGCCTTCTAGGTGAGGAAGTCCCCTCTCATCTACTCATCTATAAAGGGTGTTCCAGATGAGGGTCACTGGACAAAGATGCATGCTGCATGTACTCCCTTCATGGGAGTAAATGTTACATTGCACTCCACTGGCTTCTGCCAGCCCCAGGATAAGAACAATAGAGGCATCCAGGCCAGGATGCTTGTAGGGTGGTGAGCTGGCTAATCTAAGACCATGGAGCTGAGCTTTGCCTTCCCATTATCTCTTGAAAGGACACTCTGCATTGAAGTTAGCCAAGGGAAAGATGAAAACAATGAAAACTAAAAAAAATCGTTCCATTTAAAGGAGGGTCTTTATTTCTTAACAGCAGGTTTTCTTCCAAGGGAATTTATATTTGATCACTTCTATGACCTCTTTTTTAATTATTTTCAGATACATGTTGTGTCTTTAGAAGTTCTTTGCCTGAGGTATGATGGTGTCTTTTCCAAATTGCATTGAGATTGATTTCCAGTGTAGCATGTTTTCCATTGTCATGCGATACCTTCCCTCTAAATGTCCCTCTTTGCTTTCTTAACCAAAACATACTTATGCTTTTTGACATATATGAGAACGAGTTCCCACATGAGGAATAGAGGCCTGAGCCATTTTGCAGATTGTAACAGAGGAAATAAAAAGCGAAAGAAAAAAAATTTTTATTACTGTCCTTAGAAGTGTGTTCCTCTTCACCATTTTAAGAGCTAGATTAAATACCACAGTTTTTGTTTTAATAGTAAATGCAAGATATGCATAGGTCCTTGCACAGATCCTTTTACTTACAGTGGAAATCAAAATCTTTTTATTTCTTTCCTCTGCTTTGTGGGAAAATTTGTCAGTTCTAGCATACCTTTCTTCTTTCTCATATGCTGCCCCATATGAGAATGCCTGGCAATGAAGTCTTAGAGAATGACCTACTGAATTTAAAGGTTTCCTTAGTTCAATGTGAAACCTAATTACCTAAAATTTCTAATTAAAAATCTTTAAAATGTATTTAATAAAATGTCGCAATAATGTCCTACTGATAGTAAAAAGATGTGAGATTGTAAAAGATAAGTGGTTTGGGTTGTTCTGTGCAAGTGTCTAAGGCGTCTATGTTGTCATTGTAAACTCTGGCAAAGTAGGGGTGAGTGCTGACAGTGCTGGAGCCATAGAAACATCCAGCTTTTTGGTGTGGCCCTGCACAAACAGAATCTGTCTTATGTTCAGTGGAAACTTTGATCTTGCACTAGGTTAAAATGTTTGTACTTGTCAGGAACCATGTAAACATAGCTCAAATTAAAGTAAAACTTATAAAGACTGAAGTTGGCAATTTGTTTCTTCTCATAAGAAAACCATCATGTCTTCTACTTCTTTTATAGCCAATGTAGGAAATGAGTCACAACATTAGTGTAAGAAAAAACTAAAGAATATTCTGGAAACAAGAAACCTTTTTTATTTGCAACCTTTTGAAACAATGCCTTCAGTCCTGCTTAGTGCCTTGCTTAAAAACTTTAAATTGCTAACTAATGTCTCTTAGAATAATATTTCCTAGACAGCTTTAACATTGTTCCATGTGCATCTGAATTTAAATGCTTCATTTGCAATATGCCTGATGTTCAGAAAAGAAGCAAAGAAGTAAATACTTTTTTACTATGATTAAAATAGGTGTGTATTTTCAAGTGAAACCAAAGTAAGCAATATCAATGTGTATTTTCTACATGGTTCAGATATTGTAGCGTCAGTTCCTATAATCATAGCTGTGGTGAAGGATGACAACTCTGGCACAGAGAAGAGACTGAGCAGTGCAGGTTACTGTAGGTAGCTCAGCACATTGAGTGCATTTGTCATGAGCTTCATAGACTCAGAGAATCAGCTAGGTTGCAAAGGACCTTTAAGATCATCCGATTCAACTGTCACCACGGGACAGTCAAGTCCACCACTGAACCATGTCACTAACAGCCTCATCTACACATTTTTGAACACTTCTAGGGATGATGATTCCACCACTTCCCTGTTCCAATACCTGATCATCCTCTCAGTGAAGAATTTTTTCCTACTATCCAATCTAAACTTCCCCTGGTGCGTCTTGAGGACATTTCCACTTGTCCTATCACTGGTTACTTGGGAGAAGAGAACAGCCATCTCCTCACTCCATCCTCCTTTCAGGTAGTAGAGAACACAGAAGTGCCATATTATTCTCCATTTTAACAGGTAGCAAAATGTAGTGTGATGTGTCTAAATAACATCTCATTTGAGTAATTAGGGTTGAAGTAGAGATAGACAATAGAGAAATCTGGCTCAATAATTGGTCTCAGTTGTTTGTGGTGATGAAATGATGGATGAAGAGAGATGACAATCCAAGTGACAATATTTGTTTAAAGCAGTCAATAAGTCAAGAAATTACCAAGTTTTGTAAACAATTAAACCTTTGTGCTCATCCTTTCTGACTGATGAGAATTTTTTTGTCTGGAGAATGAAGAAAAAGCTAATCCCTGGGTTAAGGCAGATAGTTATAAGTTTTCACAGCTTTTTTAGCAGAAAAAAGACAACAGAGTATTTGATTTTTTGCAAGTCTGAAAGTTTTTGAGATAGGAACCAGTTCAGTTCACAATACAGTTGTACAACTCCTAGCTTCACAGAACTAGTGATCATTATACAGATATACAAATCAGAAATAATAATTCCTATATTGTATCTTAGATTTTTCTATTGATTTAGAATTAATAGATTTCATTTTATTTAATGAACTAGTGATAACCTAGATTCTGTTTCAGAATTTAATTAAATGCATGCAAAATACAGTTTGTCTTCCCTAGGATTTTTAGAAGGTAAATACTTCATTTAATAAGGTGGATTACTAGTCAATTCAAACCTTATGTCCTAGTTTACTAAAAAATATAAAGTTCATGACTAAATAGAAGATTACAGAATCATGGCTTATACATTGTAATCACTTATCTCAATAAATAAAAAGAAAATAAAGAAATAAGATTCTAATTTTACTGAGGAAATAGTAAGATAACTACCTCTTTCTTAGCTCAGCTGTGGTGTGCCCATATCAGTTACAGAATAAAACTTTTGTTAACAGATTTCCATCTTTCATTTAAGTTAGTGCTGTCTCCTGGTTAATTTGGTTTCAGCTCAATGATACACATGCTTTTTATATTCAAAATAAATTTAACAGAATTTGCAGGTAAGAGAATATAGTTTATTTGATAACATCTACTGTTATGAAAAATCTTTTCTTATGAAGGAGTAATTGGAGTCTGGACCCTCTCCAGCCTGTCCACTTCTTTTTTATATGTCAGGGTCCAAAAGTGAATACAGTATTCCAGGCGTAGCCTGACAAGCACCAAGTAGAGTGGGATAATGACTTCTTTACCTCTACTTGTGATGCCCTTGTTGATGTAACCCTGCATCCTGTTGGCTTTCTTTGTCACAGCAGGACACTGTTCACTCATACAGATCTTGTCATCCACCAGGACCCCCAGGTCCCTTTCCACAGAGCTACTCTCCAGCCAAATAGATCCCTGCCTGTGCTGCATTCTTGGATTGTTTTCTCGGAGAAAAGTCTTTATGTTTATCCTTGCTGAACTTCATAACGTTTTTGCTATTCTACTTTTCCAGCCTATCCAGGTCTTCCTGCAGGGTGGTTCTCCCTTCTGAAGTATCCACTTCCTCACTCAGTTTGGTACACTGGTAAACTTCTTCAGGGTACATTTGATCCCATCATCTAGATGACTTATGGAGATGTTGAACAGCCCGATATCAATCCCTGAGGGACACCACTTGTGACAGATTGCCAGTTTGAAAAGGACCCTCTGGATGCAATCTGTCAACCAGTTCCCCAGCCATTACACAGACCACTTGCCAAGACCACATGTCAGTTTCTCTAGAAGAAAGCTGTGGGAAACTATATTGAAAGCCTTGGAGAAATTTAGTAGCCATGTTCATTGGTCACCTCACATCAACTGAGCAGTTGCTCTATCATAGAAGGTGATCAGGTTTGTCATGCACAATTTGCCCTTCTTGAATCCATGCTGGCTTTTCACAGTCACGTGCTTGACTTGACTTGTGATAACCCCCAGGAGGATTCATCCCATAACTTTCCCAGGAACTGAGGAAAGACAGATGGGCCTATAATTTCCTGCATCCTCCTTTAAGACCTTGTTGTTGATGGGGGATGACATTAACCTTCTCCCAGTCTTATGGGATGTCTCCTAATCTTCAAGGCTTCTCGAAGATTATGGTGAGTGGCCTTGCAATGAAATCAGCGAGCTCTCTTAACACCCTGAGTGAATATTGTCAGAACCCATCAATTTTTAGGAGTCAAGCTCCTGTAATCATTCACGTATCAACTCTTCCTTCACTGACAGTGGGTCTGCATTTGCAACAACATGTTTAGAAGGTTCTTCAAGGACCTAAAAAATTTAAAGTTGCATTGTCAAAAATAGGAAAGTGAAAACATAAAAAGGATAATATTTTGTTCTATAATTTGTATGGTTAGATAAATTATTTGGGAATTTATTAGCCATTTTTATTATGCTTATAATCTTTCTTAGAAAATAAAGATTTGTTTAATACTTTTCACTGATACAGGAATTATGGAAAGCATAAAACTAAAAAATGAGGCAAATTGATGGTGATATAGCCCAAGAGTTTGTGTCATATTAAAAAGTAAAAGCAGTATAAATCTTACTTCTCAAAAAAATGGTCGGTTTACAGAAATTTAACAAAAGCTTTCTCAACTTTTTCTGCTTATGATACAGTCTGAAGCCTTCCATTCTTCTCAAAGTAAGTCATAGGTCATTTCACTGTTGTGAACCAGACAACTGTGGTGAAAAACTGTTCATCAATATACAGACAGGATTTAACATATTTTTAAAAATAAATAAGAAAACTTAAACCTATTTTTAATCTTATCTATTTGTTTTCCACATCACAGAGTAATTGGGAACTCAAAAAACAGCATGCCAACTGGCCTTAAAAACATCTCATATGGAGAAATCACTTTCTCCATTCTCTTGGCTTTCTCTCTCTGAAAATAAGCAACTATCCTCTAAACAGCTTTTCCCTTGTTTCCTCTTACTACCAAGGTTTATTACAGAGATAAAGCAGAGCTCTTGACACCAAAAAATCTGACTTTTGTTCCCAGCTCAAGCATAGCCTTTTATGTGACCTTGGACAACTCATTTATCTCAGCTTCAAAGGCACTAAGGATGATAAAATTAATCACTGTGGTGCCCTCAGATGCTGGAATGGAAGGGTCACTCTATGCTACTAACTACTTTTAGCAGTGTACTAATGTCACTGGGGGAGAAAATAGACTAGAAGTATGTTGACATTAATGAAAACTTTAGCTATTCCTTAGTTTGTCCTGCCTCTGTCATCTATAGAGTTGCCACTCAAAGCACAGTAACGAAGTTGATTTATAAAATCTTATCAATTAAAGATGCTACTAGATTTTAGTTATTAAGGAGAACGACCTCTTTCTGGAAATCCTGATTTTGAAGGCTCTTAAATACTGTAGAATAATGTAAGTCATATTTTCCATGAGAATGTGCTTGTATTTCATGTGGGTGCTCTACCTACCTGTTTCACTTTGCAAGCTCAAGCTGCTGCTCACAGATTGTAATACTATATTCAGAATGTCACCTCAATTTTTCATTAGAAGCTTTCCTCAAAAACATAGCAGAGAAAGTGCACCTTTATCTAAACCACACTTGGATCTTATGAAAGCAAGACGTTATTAACTTAGATATCTGTACAGCTCTTTCTCTGTGATGCAGCTTTTTAGTGGAAAAATAATATAAAAAAAGGTATTTTCAATGTGTGTTGAAAGCAAATTTCTATTAAACTCAGATCTGTACTGTAAAAAGCACATATTCCAGGGTAATTTTTGGCCACACTGGGTAATGGTACTAACAGGAAAAAAAAGGCACAACAACCTAGCAGGGTACTCAAGTCCACAATGAAGTTGCTTTTCATCAGCTGTTCTGTGGCAACCAAATGTGTATGGATGTACCTCATGCCAATATGGAGTACTGTAGTACAGATAACCATCCTTTCCATGCCCAGTTAAGCAAGCTCCAGCAGTATCTGCTACTAAGGCTAGTTGCACAGCCATTAAAGTTAACTGTAGTACATAAATCTTGTCCAGAGAGCTCCTTCCTAGAGACTCCTGCTCTCCTGCTGTTGTAAATCTGGATTAATCCTTCTGAGTTCAAGTGAACTTTAGTGGAATTTCTTTCCAGCTGGTGTAACTTTTTTAGCTGAAAAGAAAATTAATCCTTTTCCTTTTTTTCCTTGTAAGTACCATCTCTGACTTACCTAAATTAAACAACTTCCTAAAAGAGACATTTAGTTCAGTGCTCTTAGTTCAGTGCTCTCAGTATTAAGAACTACTGAATTTCTGTGGTCTTTATTTTGCAAGAAGGGCTTGCTAAATCAAGGACCCCATGACCTCAAAATCTCTAAAGCAGACTTATGAAATCTGCAGCTTTTTATGGTTTATGATGAATAGAATGGGAGTCAGAAATGTGTTTTGTGGTGTGCCACAGTTGAAGTTTGATGGAGGGAGAAGGGAGCCTGTAATTACTGTTCTCTGGGATCTGTTCTGCAGTGTATGAACAGAGCCTTTTGAGTGCTCTTACCTGACTCCTTGAAAAGTCTAAGGGTCCATTAGTATGGATGTTTGTTCACTGACTTTGAATATCAAGATACATTTTGTGAGTGCAAACTCACCACCCATCTCTATGCTATACTCAGTTGAGAAACTGGATGTTAACAGAAGTGAGATGAAGTTTTCATTTCCTTTTCTGGAGGTCTGGAATTAAAGGGAGCAGTAAGGAGAGAGCCATCATTGTGGAGATCCCCATGGCCACCTTCCGGCATGTGATGAAATGACTACACTGACTGCACTGTAGTGCAATTGTGACAGCAGAGATTACTTTCAGACAGAAAATGACACAGATACTCCTTTGCTGATCAGCGTGAGAGGAATTTTAGAGCTCAGAAGGCAGAAATCTGTGTGCCAGTGCTAACAGAGGGATTTAATGCTCCCCTGCCTCTTTATTAAATTTGCTGACTCAGGCCATCTCAGATTCTGTTGATCTTTTCCATTGAAAAGGGATGACTGATTTTTTAATACTCTGATGAATTTGTTTGAAAGTATACCAAGACTACTTGATCAAATGGCTTATTTTCTGAGTTGTTACATTTTGGCAAGGATGCCTGTCTCTTGGTCTCTGTCAAAAGAGACATCACTTGCTTCCTGACTTGCTGCTCGTCTCTAGCCTGTCTGTCAAATGTGTTGCTAGCACAATATTTTTTGCCCTTACTTTACTGAGGCTTCTTGTTTTTCTAGTCTGGTATTTCATGCATTTTCTGTGAACATAATTACAAAGCTCTTTTGGTGAATGTGATGAGCACTAACAAGCTTCTAAAACTAACATATTATGGCAGGACCTGCAATGTCATTTCTTGACAGTAACTTTACTGCTAATTTCTAGATTTTTGATCTATGAAAAGACTTGCTATGGAAAATTTGTCTTAGATTCATGGGTGTGAAATGATTTTGATAAATAAAAAAAAATGAACTGTTATATGCACTGATCAGAGGTGAAAAATGCTATTTTACTCTACTGGTTAGAGACATGCTACTAAACATTCTATTTAAATTTATGAGTTTACAAAATAAAGTTATAAATATTCAGCAAAGTTCTGTGGCAATGCCAGTAGTTAAAAAATTAACTATTATATACAAGAGCACCAAGAATTTCACTCTTCTACTTTCTGCTAGACAGAGAAAGTGCACCCAAGAGAAAATGTCTATAAAAAATCCTTTCCACTTTAGTGGGAACCAAAAAAGGATTGAGTGCAGTGTTTGTTCATGTTTAGCACCTAGAAGTAAAATTCAAAAGAAATTACAGAATTTAATTGTCTGAAGAGATGAGCATTAGCCAGACACCAACTTAAGCTGAGCTACACAATTCTTTGATTCAGTGTTTTCTTTAAACCTTTTTTCTTCATTGCTTAAAACTCCTGTCTCTGATATTCATCTAATGCTTGCATGCATGAAGAGTTTGCAATGTTCATTTTAATACCTTTTAGAACACAACATTTCTAAATGTCTTTTTATGCTGCTCCTTCAATGCTCCATGGGGTCATCAGCTTGACTTTTCAAGCAATGAAACATGGTCAAAAAAAGGTTTAAAGAAACGCAGTTTCCTTTTAGTAATATAGTGAGGAATGTGTTATGACTACGGAAAGGACTTGGTAATCCCAAAGTTTTTGCGCTTATAAGCATCAATTTTAATGATCCATTGTGATAAATGAGAGATATTAAAATTTTACTCTTAGTATTCCTGCCTGTCTGCCCTGTCACAATCAGCAGAGGGCTAAAAATTAAAGATCAGGCCTACAAGAGAAATTGTGTCATTTTGCTAAGCAGACTCTGAATACAGGGAACGAGCTGCTCCAGGAACTGGAGGCCATGGCTGATTTTTCTGCTGTTGCTGTTGTTCCTGGCCCAAAGTAAGTTTATGCACAACCCAAAGCATCCAGAATGAAATATTCTTTCTTCATGTCAAAATAAATGTGCACATGACCCACTAGAGGGTTTCTTAAATTGCATATATTTCCTTGTGTCATTTTACCTGGTATGTTTACTAGAGAAAGAGAGTTCTTTTTGTTTGATTGGCCCTTTCAAGGCAAGCTGTTAAGTCTAAAGGAAAGATTTCCAGCAAACTGGTTACTTACCAATGTGTTGAAGTTCCTGTTACTGCAAAATACATTTTAGCATCTGGGCACTGCCACTGCCAAGCATGTGCTGCTGCCTTTGGGGATCAGTTCAGGTGTTGGCTCTGGTAACTGGAATATATCAAATGTAAGGACCAAAAAAGAGCATTGTCAGCAAGGCCAGTGAAAGTATTACTGATGAGTGAATATTCACGCTGCTGTGCAGACAAGCATCGATTTTATCTTTTGATTCTCTGAATGAAGCTGTCTCTAAATTCAATCTGTTTATTTTTTCAGTTGAAGTCTAAAAGTAGCTTATATGTAAACATGAAGAAGATCCCAGTTCCTCTTTCACATTACTATGATGCAAACATGGAGAAGGTGGAGGTAAATTAAGGTTGCTTTTACATACTTTGTTGTGGGATCTGGCTCAGGCTCAAGTAACGCCCAGTGTGTCACCAGAGTGGGACCTCCTGTGACATACCTAATGCTTTCTGCATCTCTCTGCCCCTCTCTCCCATTAGCCTTTGATGGCTGAAAACAAGGGAACAGTACAAAATTCTCTGTTTACACTGTTGATATACTCTTCCTGTGAGAACTGGGGAATACTGCTGAAACATCCTTTTCCATTAGTTATATCTTTTTCAGAGAGGCCAGGGAGTTGATTACATCCTTTTAAGGTATCTGAAGTCTCTTGGGATGGCACATAGAAGCCTTGGAATAACTGGGAACAGAACCAAATTTTTGACTGAATTTTTGATCATGCTGCATTTGTTTCAGAGTATCCTTTGTGAATGAGGGATGGAAAAGGCTTGTTATATGTTCTTTAATTGTATTCAGATGTTTAGATTAGCACAAACACTGAACTGTGATATTGGTGATATATTTGCTCTTCTAAACTTACACACAAGCTGGTTACTGCTTTTGTGCAAAGCAGCTAGGCATTGCTAGAACCAGGCTTTTGCTGGTTGTGAAACTCAGCATGAAGCAGCACCAGCTGCTGCCTTACATAAACTCTGTGCCTAGTACAATGGACTGCTGCCACTGCTGTGTTTGTAGTAGAAAGATTTCCTTTGTGATCTACTTTTCTTGCTGTATGCATTGGGCCAGGCCCTCTGGAGCATTAGATCATTTTATATTATTCCCATGCCACAAAGCTGCCCTGAAATCACCTAAAGCAGCCAAGGAAGGATCCCATCAGCTTAGAGGGATCCACAAGCTACTTAACAACTGCGTTGTCTTTTTTCTTGCTGTAGCCAGTACAGCAGATGTACTTAGTGTGCTCTAAAAAAGACAATATCTCCTTAGATGTGCAGGTATTCTTTAGACTGCTTCACATGGATCAATGATCCAGCACTCAAAGACTAGGAAGATGAGAATGGTACTCACAAATCTATGCTGGGCACATCTGGGCCATAATTGGCCTGGGCAAATATATATGAAGAGAAGTAATATTGGCCAGATATTGAAGGAATAACCTCAGAGATAATGAATCAAAATAAAATTTCATTAACTTTTAAATAATTGTAGAATCTTAAATTTGCAGCATTTAATTATACAGAAGTTTTTATAAGAGCTGGATACAAACTCTGTTAGCAAAATCTATGTCTGTGAAAATTTTCACAGAGGAAGAAAGGGTAAGGATGGGACCCAGTTGTAGATCTGTATTTGAGTCTAGGTAGGTAGGTAGGGCAACGAAGGTCTGTGATCAAGCTTTGCTTCCCCTTTTCAGAGCTGTGAAGTCAGTCCCTCTTTCTTTCTGTCTCCCTCTTAGAGCTGTTCTAGACAGCACATATACCAGTATCTGAGTCTTAATATTATTTAATAGACAATACTAATTCTGTACCATAGAGAGCATAATTTCCTGTATTTTTCCTATAGGTTCTGCTTTATAAAATATATTTTTTTACAGTCATCATGTTAAATTACTATCATATTTACTACAGCCAAAGTTTCATGCTCTGTTACTCTTAATTAGTTGGAGGATTTCTGCTAAAGCCTAATAAATAAATATGCCGCCATATTGTAACATAAGATTAGATACAAGAGATACTTAGTTTTTCGCAGGAGAGTCAAAGTCTAATTGGCATGCTGCAAATAGGTTCCTGGGATTGCTGGACTGAGGACAATACCTGGCATTTGCCAAGTTTTTGTCCTGCTTGTTCCCCTCCTTGCTCAAACGCATATTCCCCTGAATTACTCTGCAGACTCCTACCACAATACCCCCAGGCATGTGTACACCCAGTCTGGGGAGAGCCATGGCAGCCTTTTTACAGCTGGGACTTCTAAATATTGTAATTGTAATTTGCACTGTAATTTGTGTGTAGAAAGTTGATGACTGTATTGCCCACCCTGCCTGGACCAGACAAGCTATCAGCTCAGGAGGACTGTGCCATAAGTACTCAGAGAGCATGATGCTGATGCGGGTGGCTGGGTGGGAAAACTAGTTTCACCAGGCTCCCCCACACAGGAGAGAGGAGAGAATGGGAACTCTCCCAGCAGAGCAACAGGGACACGGTTTCCTTGCCAAGGGATTCCTGTTTGAGAGGAAGAAAACAACAGCAGGGGAGAGGGTCTCAGCCAAAGGTGGACTTGAGGGCAGCTGATCTTAAGCACATCCTGCAGTGACGAGAGGAGCAGGGCAAAGAAAGCATGCAGGTGATCAATCATGTTTTGCGTACTTCTCTTCCATGAGTGCTATTTAGTTTAAAGAGTGCCTGGGTTAAGAAAACCTCCTGTAACACTCACCATATGTTCTTATGTATGTCCTAGGCTTTTGAGTGTCCAAAAAGCTGGAACTTGGCAAAAGAAGCAGTCTCTTCAGGTGGCCGAGCAGGTTTTTGCTGCCCAGAATGAACTGTTACCCCATTTCTGAAAAATGCCTTCAAAAGTCTGTGCCTTAGGAGTCAAAGGAAGAGATGGTTTTGCAATGTACACAGATTATGGTAATCTAAAGAGTTCACAGACTCGATGTGGTAGGACCTAAACATAAGGCCTCACAGCTAAACTCTTACCAGGCTGTTATCTTGGCTACTATGGAAGCTACTTGGCTCGACCATTGTTACTCAGGCATATTTATGCAAGTCTGGATCTGATTTAGACATTATGGTCAGACAGATCTGAGACAGAAATGAAAGTTAAGGAGTTAAAATCATACATGTAAGACATTCATGAAAAAAAGTTAGCAAGATGTTTCCTGTTCCTGAAAGTCTGAAAACTTTGACACTTTTGACAAAATATTATTTTTCTTTCTGCGACTCTATAGCTGATCAGAATCCCAAGAGATATTTTATTTTGCCTCTGTAACATATTTTTTTTACATACATATGAATGGTCTGCACCTCAGAACATCATCACTCCCACATCCAGGACTGTCTTCAGATTTTCTGGTTATGATTTTGACACTGTTGATTTGAAAAGCCAGATAAATTCTGCTGGTTATCCTAAGTGTCAAAAATGTCCCTGCAGCAGATTCCTATGCTGAAAGCCTTGCTTAAAGTGAGCCCAAAGACCCCCAAATCACTGGACTTACATGCAGGCATATGGTGCTCCAAGGAATGTGCATATTGCCTGACATAAATGAAAGTTGTGATTATATGGACCTTTTGACAGCTGCAAGGGTAAGCCTGGCTGCTTGTATCTGATCCTGCAGCAGAGTTTACCACTCATTTATTTGTTTGTGGGGATGAGGTGCAAACCAGCACACTGAAATTATCAGAACTGGAAAAAAGAAAGCAACCTGCTTTCCATTTCCTAATTTATGTTTTTTCCCTGTGCTAGGTGTGTATGTATGTGTGAGATTTTTCCTTCCTCTCAAATTTGAATAATTTCAGCAATCTGGGTGACTATGACCTCAAATGTTAGGAGGGGTTGTTAAAGTTCAGAAGGGCAGGAATGAGCAGATGCTGGAGGGGAGGGGAAAGGAAAATTCATAAGCTGCTTTTTTTTACCAAGGGAATAACATTCTTGTGACAGCCTTTTCATGATTTCTGTGAGTATCTGCTAACAGAGAGTGTCCTGTTCAGCAAGGTCGAAGAAAACTATTATTGCAGATGACCAGAGCATTAGCTTCTAAACCCTGGAGTCTGTTTTCCTTCACAAAATGGTAGCATCAAACTTTCAGGTGACAAAAATCAAAACCACAGGCTTACCTTGTGTTGTTTGTTAAACAACGTACTGCCACTGTTCAAACCAGCCAAGAAGGGTATTGTATGGAAGAAGGACAAGCTGTGCGCCCCATGGCTAGGTGGTGATTCGGCTAGCTGCATAATTGCTGGAATACAAATGTTATGCAAACTACACAGGGGTACCAAGTACTTTCTATTTTGTGATTCCTCTTGATTTGCCTGTAAAGACAATATTGCCTATCCACTTATAACCTGGATGCTTATTCAATCACAAATCCTATTAAAAACAAAGGACTTGTGCAGGTAAAGTTCACGAGATTTGTCCATAAATACTTGCGTTTATGACAGCTGAATAGAGTTCCCATTACTTGTTGGATTTGTCAAAGAATATGTAACTTGAATCTTGGATATTGAATGGCAATGTGATGTAATGGTGTTATATAAAAATAACTGACTGTTAATATACTTAGAATCATAGAATCACAGAATCAACTAGGTTAGAAAAGACCTTTAATATCATCGGGCCCAACCGTCACCCCTGGACTGCCAAGTCCCCCTCCAGCCCTTATCACTGAGGGCCTCATCTACACAGTTTTTGAGCACTTCCAGGCACAGTGATTCCAGCTCTTTCCTGGGCAGCCTGTTCCAATACTTGATCACCCTCTTGGTGAAGGAAGTTTTCCTAATATCCAATCTAAACCTCTCTTTGCACGTCCCTGGTGCTGCTTGAGGCTGTTTCCTCTTGTCCTATCACTTGTTACTTGGGAGAAGAAACCAGCCATCTCCTCGCTCCATCCTCCTTTCAGCCAGTTATAGAGAGTGACAAGGTCCCCCTGAGCCTTCTCTTCTCTAGACTAAACATCCCCAGTTCCCTCAGCCATTCCACATAAGACCTGTGCTTCAGACCTTTCACCAGCTTTGCTGGCCTTCTATGGACCCCCTCCAGCAACTCAATATCTCTCTTGCAGTGAGTGAACACAGGATTTGAAGTGTGGCCTTGCCAGTGCCCAGGACACGAGGACAATCACTGCCTTGGCCCTGCTGGCCACACTATTGCTGATACAGGCCAAGATGCCATTGGCCTTCTTGGCTGCCTGGGCACAAGCTGG
This sequence comes from Psittacus erithacus, assembly GCA_009867235.2. NCBI lineage: Eukaryota > Metazoa > Chordata > Aves > Psittaciformes > Psittacidae > Psittacus > Psittacus erithacus. The sequence continues at coordinate 20,711 of WYDI02016565.1, forward strand.
CTCATGTTCGACGGCCATCAATCAGCCTCCCTAGGTCTTTTTCAGCCAAACAGTTTTCCAGCCACTCTTCCTTAAGCCTGTAACGCTGCATGGGGTTGTTGTGGCCCAAGTGCAGGACTTGGCACTTTGTCTTGTTGAGCCTCATACCACTGGCCACAGACAATGATCCAGCCTGTCGATATCCCTCTGCAGAGCCTTCCCATCCTTCAGCTGATAAGCACTGCCAGCCAACTTGCTGTCATCCACAGATTTGCTGAGGGTGCACTTAATCCCCTCATCCAGATCATCAATGAAGATATTAAACAACACTGGCCCTGACACCAAACCCTGGGGGACACCACCAGTCACCGGTCGCCAACCAGATGTGATAATATTTGCCACTACTCTTTAGGCTCTGCTATTTAGCCAGTTTCCAACCCAGCAAAGAATTCACCTGTCCAGGCCATGAGCACCTAATTTCTCCAAGAGAACGCTGTGGGAGACAGTGTCAAATGCTTTACTAAGTCCAAATAGACAATGTCCACAGCCTTTCCGTCATCAACCAGGTGGGTCACCTTATCACAGAAGGTGATCAGGTTGATCAAGCAGGACCTGTCCTTCATGAACCCATGCTGACTGGGCCTGATTCCCCAGTTTTCCCACATGTGTTGTGTGATTGCTGTCAGGATGATCTGCTCCATGACCTTCCCTGGCACTGAGGTCAGGCTGACATGCCTGTAGTTTCCAGGATCTTCTTTCCTGCCCTTTTTATAGAGGCATCATGTTGGCTGATCTCCAATCCTGTGGGACTTGTCTACTTAGACATATGCTGCCAATCCTGTACCAGGCATACTTAAGATGATTAAATACTGTTCAGGACAAGCTTAGATAACCCAAAGGAAGTTTCACAATAATATGTGTTTCTCCCTTTACTCTATATCCCAAGTTGAACCTTACATTTGTCTCCTAGTCCATTTCAATTATTTTCCTGTTTTTCTGGCTGTGAGCCCTTCCTGTACTGATCTCATGAACTCATGGAAGACTTTAGAATGGTCAGAAACAATAAACCTCTCTGCAGGGCTTTTTGAATGCCCAGCTTTGTTGACAGGCTTTAAGGTGTCTTCACAGGGGTTGCTTAGTCCTCTGGTAAAATTCCCCATAGCGAGAGACATGGGAGGGCACTCAAATGGTCCTGGGAAGTAGGTTTCCATAAAAAAGAAATATAAAGCATTTCTCTATGTTCATGTTTCTTACCTCCGTTCTTATTTGCAATTTACTTATTGACATAGACCTTATACCTGGAAAAACTGACTTTAAAATTGGTGGGAACTTCACAGTTCAATTTGGAAAGCAGCGGCATTTTAGCCCTATCACTAATATACATCTTCTCATTTACCTGGACTTCTGTAAGGCCTTTGGTATGGTCCCCCACATTCTTGTTGCTAAATCAGAGAGATATTGATTTGATGGATAGACTGTTAGAAGGATAAGAAACTGGCTGGATGGCTGTGTTCGAAGAATTGGGGTCAATAGCTCAATGTCCAAATGGAAACCAGTAACAAGGGTTTTCCCTCAAGGGTATGTACTGGGACCAATATTATTTACTGCCTTCATCAGTGAAATAGACAGTGGGACTGAGTGGACCCTCAGCAGGTTTGTGAGTAATATCAACCTAAGTGATGTGGCTGATACACTAGAGAGAAGAGATGCTGTCCAGAGAGACCTTCACAGGCTTGAGGAGTAGGTCCATGTAAAACCCTGTGATTTTATGATTCTATGATATTGGCTTTATCGTCAGATTATTAGAAGTTTTCAGATAGTTTAAAAGGCTTTTCTCTTCCTCTATTGTTTTGGGTTTTTTTTTCTTGTACCTAAGTTAGTCCTTATTGCATATCTGTTTGCTTTGTGAACCAGAGAACAAAAAATAATGCTCTAACTGAAAGCTCTGAGTACTTTTATCACTCATCAGGTAAGCAAAAATAAATAATAAAAAAGCTATACCTTTTTCAAAATGACAATGAAGAGAAAAACACATCAGTGAACCAACTACAAGTTCCTGGGGATTGCTGCATTCAGGTCGTATTATTAAAGGAAATCAAATACTTTTGATACTGCCCCATCTAGTCTAGCTGATAGACTTATAGAGTGTATCAAAAGGCAAATAATAATGATGTAGCCTTGAACAGAGACAGAACCTGAATGACTGTCTTTAAAAATGCTGATTTTTTTTTTTAATTATATTTTTAACCTTTTATCACACTGGTGTTTTTATTCAGCTGACAGGGGTTTTTTTTGGTTGGTTGGTTGGTTTGTTGGTTGGTTTTTTTGGCCAGTTGGCAGGTTCTTATGAAGGTTGGATCTTTGGGTTATGAAGTGCAACAGAGACTGGTGTTGTAGACTGGGCCACCAACCTCAGATATCCCATTGCATCTCCTTTGCATGCATTTCTTTTTATAGATACTGAATATTTGGATGGTAATGACTTTAAAAGAACCAATTTCTATCCTTATTCATACTCAGCTTCTGATGTGTTCCCAGCTGAAAAACTAAAGACTAACCATAAGTTCAAGTACAGTATCAAGTATCAATACTGCTAAGATTGTGCATAGCTCACTTGCATCTGAAGTTACCGTGATGAACTTCAAGGTCCCTAGGGAAAACAGCGCATATCTCCATCCATATGTACTATTTTAAGCATGATATTTACCCTGAGAAGCATGTATGTTTCTTTAAATTACTCCCTTTTACTTACAGATATGAAAAGGAATACAAAATGAATGTTTTGGGTTTTTTTGGTCTGACCATTATTTGTAAGTTTAACAAAGTAACATTTTCATCACACAAATTAACACTGTAGAATGCTGTTTTTTATATTGGGAATGTCCATGATGAAAGCCACTAGCTCATGCCTTTGACTAAAGTGAAAAACCTGTAGAAAATTCACATCTTTTTAAGCTGAGTAAAAAGTTCTTAAAATTTGGTAAAACTGTAATATGGCCTTATAAAAATAAATAAGAAAATGTCTTGCTGCAGTGCTGTGTTAAAAATAAACTGAGGGAGTAAGCAGAAGCTAGGAATCTAGAGCAAGATGAAAACTGCAAAACACTTCACCTTTGCTTGTTAAGCTACTTTTTAGTGTTTTGGGGAGGTTTTTTGAGCATTGCATCTGAGCTTTTGTGAAATAATTACACTGATGGGTCTGGTTTCTAATTTACAGTATATAAATCTGCAAAAGCTATTGAGCAAATTCTGCTGAGTCTTTCACTTCAAATCAGCAGCCCTCAGATCATTAATCATGCATTATAAGCTTTAATAGACTGTTTTAAAGACATCTGCTGAGTCTCAAAGGACTAAGTGCAGACCTTGGATTTAAGAGATTTCTATATTAGAGCAGTAATAATGTTGAGAGGAAAAAAGACACAACAAAAAAGCTTTGCCTCTCCCCAGGTTCCAGAGAGACCTGCCCTGCTGCAAGACAGGATGGTCATGCACGTTGCTTATAGTTTGAGACTGAGGAAGTTAACCTCACCAAGTGTTAACATGTCTTCTTAGATACAGTGATCGCCACCATCATTGTTACTTGCTCAGGCAGTAAGCATATAAAGAAAGGTCTGTTTCACATTAATTGAATGTGTGAATAAAATACAGTTTTGTCCCAAACAATGCATCATGCATGCCTGAAAATCACTAAGGTAACTGTCCTTTTGCTTATTTATTTTGTCTGATTTTGTCACTCAAACGTATAGTTCAGTGAAGGCTGTGTTTGCATGTCTTGCACAAAAGAGATAAAACTAGTTAGGTTTTTCTCACATTTTAAGAAGTACTGTGCCAGACTTGGAAGCTAACTCTGAGTAACGTGAGCCAGAAATATTGGTCTGTAAGTACACCTTTGCACTAGTTACCTGTTCACTTGTAGTTATTGTTTTCGCTGAATACATTATTGTGGGATAGTAGTTCTCAGACTGTACAGGGAAACACTTTCATAGTAGAAAGGGAGAGCAGAGGTGGAAAGGGAGCATGAGGGCATGCAGGCTCTTAGATATGGCTACAGATTTGTGTCCAAAGAGACAGCAATGGGAAATGGCAGGCTACAGAGTCACAGCATGCTTTTCTGCATGTTATGTTATGGATAAACCCTCCGTGACAGTGACAGTGCTTGAGTTGAATGCTTGTCCTCTGACTCCTGCATTTACTTCTTAGCATAGGGGGTGCAGTTAGGAAGTTCAGTACCCCATATGCCCTAGTGCAGCTGTATCTTAGCTGCTCGAAAATGTTACCTAAAATGTGAAAATTCTGTCTTCTCCCACACTTTTTTAGGAAGTGCCCCAATTACCAGGCTATGTAGCAATTATTGCAATGTGAGTTGTCTTCATTTTCTAAAAATACAGAAGCAGCAGCTTAAAACTTGGTGTCATTGCCACGAAGTTGAGGAGTCACTTTCCTTCTGCCCAAGTGATATTTTAAGATGGTCATCAAGGATGGAGGCAGCTGGAGAACCACCTTTGAAAACCCTCCAGTCTGTTGTAATGGGCTAAGATGCCTACCAGCTGTAAATCTATTCTTTTCTGATCTGGGTCAGTGACTGGTGGTAGAAACTTTTCCCACCCTGAACTGATATGTACTGATGGGGCTTTGTACTCAGCTCCAAAACTCCTTGCTACTGCAGCAATCCCACATCTATGCTGTGATTCTTTACTGGTGAAAAGCAGAGAAGGGCTTTGTAGCATTGTAGGGTAGGTGCATGGGTGTGAGATGCTACTGGTGCCCTCAGACAGAAAAGCGGGTTGGACGTGACACTCCCATGTGAATGCTCTGGTACATGGGCATGGGGGAAAATGTCAGCTGCAGGGCTGCTGCTCATTTCTTGTTTTTGTTACATACTTGAACAAAATGTCTTATGCTGGGCCAGTTTTTTCAGATGAGTAGATTTTTCTACCTGTCTTTTTTATTGGTTAGAAACAAAGGTAATAAAATAAATAATAAAAAAATTTACACATAATCCAGACCAATTTCCTCTTTCCTCCCCCTCCCTGTTTCTAAGTTTGGTATTGAAGAAAATTAATGAAAAAGTAAACTGAGGTAAACAAAAATAGAGATACATGATCAGAGCATGACATGCTGCAGTGTGGAATACCCCTCTGACTAGTTTGGGTCAGGTGTCCCGTTTCTGCTTCCTCCCACCTTCCTGCGTCCCTCCTCACTGGCAGAGCATGAAGCTGAAAAGTCCTTGATCAAAGTAAACATTACTTATCAACAACCAAAAACATCAGTGTTTTATCAGTGGTGTTCTCAGGCTAAAGTCAAAAACACAGCACTGCACCAGCTACTCAGAAGGAGAAAAGTAACTGTTACAACTGAACCCGGGACAGCGACTGACAGCACTCGCCCTGGGTGGTCAGGGTGCTGAGGGGTGCCCTTCCTCCTGATCCCTGAAGACTGACCTGACCCACACCAGGTACTGGTCATGGTGGGTGCTGGTGGGGGGCTCAGCACAGTCCCAGAACCCCACTGAGCTGCTGCCCCCATTGCAGATGCTGGACTAGGTGCTGCTGCAGCGGTTGGGGCTCTCCCCACAGCAGCTCTGGCACCTCCTGCTCCACATCCACCCAAGAGCTAGTGCTGCCACAGAACCTACTTTGTGCCTCACCACCACCTCCTTTCTGTTCACCCTACAGTGCTGGGGCTGCCTGGGCACCTGGAGCTCTAGCATGCATCAGGGGACCCCCAACCAGCTGCTTTCAGGCCCCATTAAATCCCCACCTCATGCCATGGTGTCTTAGTGCCCATTTCTTCTCCTGGGAACACATCACCCCATCACCAGTGACAGCAGCACCTGACCTGACTCCCAGTGCCCGGGTGCAGCTGTGTCACCGCCGCCATGGCTCTGTCTGGCAGCCATGACCGCAGGCAGCAGCAGAGGTGGCTTTTTCTGCCCCAGTTCCTGCCCACATCCTCAGTTCCCAGCACATCCTCCCACTTCACAAAGAGGCAGAGCTGGTCAATATGTTTCAAACCCATTTTTCATAGCCCCCACAGTGGGTGGGATGGGTGTCCTTGTGCAGTGATGGGTCCTGGTTGAGGTAAGGGGAAGAGGTTGCTGTCATGTTGCCCCACTTCTGGTAGGCAGGACGCTGCCTCCTCCTTCATGGTCTTTAACATTGCAGCTTTTCTGCTTCCCCACAGGCAGTGCTGTGTGCCCCCTTCCTGCAGCAGAGCTCTGCTGCCCAGGGCGTGCAGGTAGGGTCATTGGTGGGCCTATGGCTGGTTGAACAGGTCCCCTGGCCAGGGCACTGGCCTCAGGCTGGGGCAGAGGAACCTGAGCCCACTGGAGCAGTTCTCTCTGGGGTGCCGTGTCGCCACAAAATCTATTTCTCATGGCCCAGGATAGTGTTCCGGGCAGTGGCGTGGGGCACAGCGTATGCTTCCAGCCATCTGGTGGTTGCTTCCACCATGGTAAGCACATGGCGCTTGCCTTGGCGGGTTGGGGGGAGTGTAATATAATCAGTCTGCCAGGCCTCCCCATATTTGTACTTCAGCCATTGTCCTCCATACCAAAGAGGTTTTAACCGTTTAGCTTGCTTAATTGCAGCACATTTCACACTCCTGAATAACCTGGGCAATAGTGTCCATTGTTAAGTCCACCCCTCAATCACGAGCCCATGTGTATGTTGCATCTCTGCCCTGATGGCCTGAAGTGTCATGGGCCCACCGGGCCAAAAATAATTCACCCTTATCTTGCCAATCTAAGTCCATCTGAGCCACTTCAATCTTAGCAGCTTTATCCACTTGGTGGTTGTTCTGGTGTTCCTCAGCAGCCCAACTCTTGGGTACATGAGCATCTACATGGCGTACCTTCACCATCAGGTTCTGCACCCGGACAGCAATATCTTGCCACAGTGCAGCAGCCCAGATGGGTTCACCTCTGCGTTGCCAGTTGGTCTGCTTCCATTGCTGCAACCACCCTCACAGGGCATTTGCCACCATCCATGAGTCGGTATAAAGTACTGGCTACTTTTCTCGTTCAGCAATGTCCAGGGCCAGCTGGATGGCTTTCACCTCAGCAAACTGACTCGATTCACCCTCTCCTTCAGCAGTTTCTGCAACTTGTCTTTGAGGACTCCATACAGCTGCCTTCCATCTCCAATGCTTTCCCACAATACGACAGGACCCATCAGTAAACAAGGCATACTGCTTATCACTTTCTGACAGTTTACTATATGGTGGGGTCTCTTCAGCATGCATGACCTCCTCCTCTGGTGACATTCCAAAGTCTTTGCCCTCTGGCCAGTCCATGATGACTTCTGGAATTCCTGGACGACTGGGATCTCCTATTCGAGCTCGTTGGGTAATTAGTGCAGCCCACTTACTCCTATCCCTGGCATAATGTGGAGTGGAGTCCTCTCACTTTCTGCAGAATCCAGGCTCTCCTTAAAAAGGAAACTGAAGGAAATAGGTCAACTCAAATGATATTAAATCATGCTGATGAAAACAAATTCTACTCATGTCTAAGTTGTGAGAGGGCACACAGGTTTTAAATCTAATTTTACTGATGAATATCTGCGATGTGCGAGGAGGGTCCCTGGGATCTGAGTACAGCTCCCTGCTCAGTGATGGTTTTTCTAACAGCTTTCTCACCATATCTGCTCTCAGCTGTTCTTTTCCTCTTTTTTTTTTTTTTTTTTTTTTTTAAAAGCAAACTTGAGTCATTGCCACTTTTTACCCTCTCCTCACTGCTTTACTGGGATCTTTCTTCTCTTCCTGCTTTTCCATTTTATGAGAATTTTATTCTCCTCTTCATCTAGTTCCAGCATTTTTTCACCTTCTCTCTCGCAAGTAAAGAAAATGAAAGCCTTATGCTATAGCATTCTGAAATGAAACTTTAAAGTAACTCCTGTTTCAAATGCTCTTGGGGAAAGAGGAAGGCAGCACTTTTTTATTTCTTTATTTTTTTTTCCATAGGTGGTTCACAGTCCTGCTCTTGAGTTCTGACATCATGCAGGGTATCCTACACAAGTATTTATTTCACATTCTTTGCTAAATATTTAATAAACAGCAAACGCGCTTCCTAACAGACTTCATGCAACAGCATCTTTTACAGTAGAAGCCCTGGGAAAGGTGGTAGAGGTCAGGCTGAGTGACAGAAAGGTGAGAGAGAATTGAATTAGTTCTTAGAGAAGTGATCATGCAGGGGAGGTATAAGACGGAACAAAATACTACTGTTTACTTTCTGAAACTAGTCTGTAGATAAATATGTTATAGATTCCCACAAGAAAAACTGGTTTCAGTGCAGGCAGCAAAATTGTTCCAGATGAAAAGTGAATTTTTGCATTTCATCTGGACTACTTTGTCCATTTGTACTGCTAGTCTGAAATAGACAGTGCTATTAACAAAGTAATAAAAAATGGAAAAACGCACTGAACATTCCTAGTAATCTGAAACTGAGATGTCCATTTAAAGCTAAATCTTAGACCTACTCTAATACAATATTGTTACTAATTATTGTGCTGTTAAGCTCTCAGCATTAGTTTAGTTTGCATTATTCTAGTAAGGACAAATAACTTTGCTGTAATGTTTTACATAGCTGATAAATCCGGGTCTGATTTGACCTTCCCCAAATGCCATAATTTGACAGAACATGACTTTAACAGAATATGCCTTAAACAGAATATGACTTTTAATTTCTCCCAGATTTAGCACAAGGGAGTTAGGTCCATATTCCAGTCTGTTGTGCTTCCCAGACGCAGCTTTTGCAGCATTAGACTATTTCTTGCAGGTTCCTGTAATTCTCTGCTTCTTTAGCCCCCCTCTCCCACTCCCTCTACCTTGCTATCACTGGGCTCCCAGATGAATACCAAGCTTCCCTGCGCTCTGTTAGCAGCCCCACTGGGCTGTTGCCAGCCTCAGAGAAGAGGTGACAGGAGGATGCAAGAGGGACCAACATATGGCCAGAAGGCCCTTCACCTCCTTGATAAATTGGGCCTGAAATTTCTGGGTGGGGATCCTGCGTGTGTCTGAAAAAGGACTAATTAGTAATAAGCATCCTATGCTGCTCTCTGACCCTAGAGTGAAGGGTGCCCTCAGGCGGTGGGCAGATGGCGCTGTGACAGTGCCAGCACCCAATAGCTGTAAAACTGTGTTATGTGCATTGGTTAATTTGTGATGTAGCTCAGTAAGTCTGATGGTAATCTACAGTCCATAAAAACAGACAGTAAGGAGAAGCAGTAGCAGTAATAACAGAATTTGATCTGCTGATGCACTGGCATAGATGGTGAAGATTTTTCCAGGTAAAATTATAGCACATATGTTTTGGATCTCAAGTGAGGTTTTTGTTGCCCTGCTCTGAGAGCACTTTTAAATTTTGATGCTAATTGTCTTAGTGCATGAAGGCCTGTTTGATGTCTGAGCTACAAAAATAGCTATTCAATTTACATTTCTGCACCAGCAGGTAGCAAGGTAAGATGTCCATATGGCTAAAAGTTTCCTTAAATGTGAAGTATATTTATCATTTTTCTCATGAGATGGTAATTCTAATACGTTGAATCCTGGAATAAGTTTTATTCCCTGGCACTGCTTAACAGAGTATTTTTTCCAGTTAATATTATGTGTTGGTTAAGTTTATTGCAATTCCAGTTCTGAAAAGCGCTCGAAGAGGGCGCTGGTATGAAGAGGTTTGACTCGCGGGCTCCGGCAGCAGGAAAATGGTCACCAGGTGGCACCCACCGACCGCGAGATCCCCGACTGTCGGCAGCTAGGCAAAGGTCGGTGAGGCGCGTGGTTTCAAACCCTCCGTCACCTGGTTTAACAGCTCCAGCGCTGCTACCTTTGCTGGGTAACACATTTAATGCCTGGCATAAAACAAACGGTATTTATCCTCGCTATCAGCATTTGCACCATAAAAAATGCCCACAAATCTTGTCTACTCCCTCAACAGCTATGTTCAACACTTCATCCTTCAGTATGGTACATAGATTGACTATTTGAAGCTATGCCTGCTTTTTTATGTCTTCCCCAGTAGCAAACAATGGAGTGGAAAAACAGCTATAGTGGACGTGTGTTTCAGAGGCATCCAGCTTGCCCAATCACCTTCTTCTCATCCTTGACAAAAAAATCCAAAACCCCCAAACTCCCGAGCTTGGGAGGAATGTTACACCTGCGGCTTCATTTGAGAAATACATTCTGGAAATGAAAAGTTAAGGCAGCCAGCTTTTTCCCCAGTTGCCACATCATCCTTCATCATTCAGTCTTTCTTAATCCAACTCACATCACCTTCTCATCTTGGATTTTATTTTTCATTTTTTGTCCTGCACTGGAAATAAGTTGTTGGATACTCACAGATGATTTTGTGTTCTGTTTTGCTAGTGTTTATAAAAATTTTTAAAGGTGTATAGTCCCAAAGTACGTTCTGCTAAGCCAGAGTTCTCAAAGTTTTCTCACAGTGTATTGGTGGCCTAAGGAATACCTTCATGAACAAAAAAAAAAAAAGAGCTTTGACTAGTGAAATTAAATGTGCACTAATTTTGTACTTTTAAGTGTGTATTAAGGCTTTCCATCACTGATTTGTACAACTAACCCCAGTGACTACAGTTTGTAGTAGTTATCATTTCCAGGTTATTTCACTGTTAGGTTTGGGAAGAGATTTTCCTAGGCAGTAAAAATTTTGTAATCTGAGTATTATAGTTGCGCAGGTACAGGTTTTGAACCAGTAGAACTAAAGAGTGGTTGGGAGGGTCATCAAGCCTTCTGCTTCTTCATCTTTCAGCTCTTGCCATGGCAAGACAGTGACTGGCATCAGCATAGTGCTCCCTCTTGTCAGTCTGGGTCTTGGGCTGGGGCAGCAGCCTGGCTCTGAAGTTGCGGCACTGGGCACACTCCTACCCATGTTCTGCTATTTGGTCTCTATACTCAGCACATTTTCAGTCAGGTGCTGGCAGAGCCTGCCAATCTGATCAGTCCATGGTGATACCACAGTACACCTGTCCGCAAGTTTCAGGTACTGTTGTCTTGTCCACTATTGAAGCACAGCCTGCACCAAGGTTTATCATACCTTCTTCTTGTCTGCATTGTTGAGTTTGCCATGGCTTACCATGTTCAGCCTTATTGCCACCATGCTCCACTCATGACCAAGGGAAGATCTTGGTGCTCCCATGTCACCAGCCTAATGAAGCAAAGTAGGTTTGAAGCAGTAAGTCACATCACAGCTAAGTTTAGAAAATATATTCTAACACTGAAGCACTTCAGGTACACCAAAAACTTTTTTTGGGGGGGTTATTAATTTTCTTTTTTAATGTATTTTTTCTAAGCTGATGTAAGAATATGACTTACGATGTATGTGGAAAAGAGAAGAAGATCCGTTTCTTTAGAGAATTTTGTATAGGTGTACCTTTAGCAGGGGAGCCTTTACTGCAGGACAGAAAGAGTGAAGATTAGCTTACCCATTCATGCTAGGATGTGATTTAGCCCAGGAAGAAGTAGTAAGCAACAGGGAAACACTGAAAAAAAAAAAAAAAAAAAACAAAAACAAAACCAACCCAGCCTTAATATGAATACAAAACTTAAGTCACAGCTAAGGTTATTCATTTTCTTCTCCTTTTGCCTTCAAGTTTTTGAGAAGGCAACATAGAAGTGATTTTGCTGAACATTTCTCTTGGCTTTTCAGCTCCACTCCTGAATTCTTTCTCACAACATATTTGCATTTTTGGCCCATGCTCATGAGCTTAAACCTCAACAGTCATAAAGATCTCATTCAACAGGTATGGTATGAACTTGGGACTTTATTAATGAATTTGCTAATTCTAATACATGGAAAATATTACAAGTTAAAATTTCTTGATATTGTTTTGATAGTCAGGAGCATGAAGAGATTGTAATCCTGGCTGTTTCATAAATTGCCCAAGCAGCCAAGGATCAGGTTAGGAAAGCTAAAGCCCTGACCTAATTAAATCCGGCCAGGATTGTCAAGGGCAACTAGAGAAGCTTCTATAGGTAGGTCAGAGTGTGATGGTCAAGAGATACTTTTTGTGTGTGTCTCAAAACCACTCAAAAGACAAGGGACCTGACAACTCGTTATTACTAGAGCAGATGGCAGGGGGGCAGAGCAGGGATCCTGCTCCACCAAGGTGCGGGATGCTTCTCTGTGTTGTCTGCCCTGAAGCCGTGAAGGTCAACTGCCTGGCATCGGGCTGCCCGGAGACAGTGGCACAGACACTGCGGAGCCTGGCAGGGCACAAAGTGAGCTGGGTCTGGGGCTCACCAGATCCCCTGTGAGTTAGTCTGACCTGTGGGAGAGCTCCTGGAGAGCAGGGCCCTATAAAAAAGCACTGTCCTGCAGCTGCGTGGTACACCCTGGCACCTGGTGGGGTCACAGACTAGGAGAGCTAAAAGGATCACAGGGGCTACAATGGAAAGGACTACGACTAGAAGAATTTCAGCTGACTGAGAAGACATCTCTGGATCCATGGAATGGGTGGTGATCCTATTTCTCTGTTTTCCTTCCTTCTTTCTTTCCTTTTTCCTTTTCTCCTTCTACTTTGGGTTTTTATAAGAATAAGAACTTGCCAAGACTTTTGTTCCTCCTGACACAGCTTTAGGGAAGTTTACAATAAAATTAATTTTTTCATTTTTTTCAACCTCTGGAGTGTCTGTGTTTTCTCCAGTGAACCGCACAGAGTAAAGTAAAATATCAGCTCCCACAACACCCACAGAACTGGACAAGACACAAGGATAAAAGGAATATGACGGAAAATGTGGTCCCTCTCCAGAAGGAAATGGGAGACCTAGTTACTCTGAATATAGAGAAGGCTGTGATATTCAATGAGGTTTTTTTGCCTCGATCTTCACTCGGTTGAGCACTTGCCAGTGAATTTAGCCATACTGCCTAAATTGCAGCAGGAAAAGCAGTTATTCAAAGAATGAACAATTGTCTGCTCTAGGAGAAAATCAGGTGCAAGACCATATGAGGAATTTGAAGGTACACAAGTCCATGGGACTCGATGAGATGATACTCGCAGGTCCTGAGAGAACTGGCACATGAAGTTGTAAAGACACTATCCATTATGTTTGAAAAGTCATGCCACTCCAGAGAAGTGCCCACTGACTGGAAAAGGGGAAATATTACCCCCATTTTTAAAAATAAAAAAAGAAAGGAAGAGCCAAGGAGCTACAGGCCAGTCATTCTCACCTCTGTGCTAGCCAAGATCATGGAGCCAATCCTTCTGAAATTATACTAAGGCACATATAAAGTAAGGAGGTGATTGGTGACAGACAGCATGGCTTCAGTAAGGGTAAACTGTGCCTGACAAATTTGATGGTCTTCTGTGATAGGGTTACAGTGCTGGCGGATAAGGGAAGAGCAAGTGATGCAATCGACCTGAACTTGTGCAAAGCTTTTGACACTGTCCTGCACAACATCCTTGTCTCTGAACTGGATAGACATGGATTTGATGAATGGACCATTTGCTGGATAAAGAATTGGCTGGATGGTCACACTCAAGCAGTTTCAGTCAACAGCTCATTGTCTAAGTGGAAACCAATGATGAGCGGCGTTACTCAGGGGTCGCTACTGGGACAGGTGCTGTTTAACATCTTTGCTGGTGACACAGACAGTGGGATTGATACACCACCCTCAGCAAGTTCACTGATGACACTAAGCTGCGTGGTGCTGTCAACAGGTGAGAAGGAAGGGATGCTATCCAGAGGAACTTTGACAGGCTTGATAGGTGGGCTCATGCGAGCCTCATGAAGTTCAACAAGGTCAAGTACAAGGTCCTGCACCTGAGTTGGAGTAATCCCAAGAACAAATATAGGCTGAGCAGAGACTGGATTGAGAGCAGTCCTGAGGAGAAGGATTTGTGTTTGTTGGTTGATGAGAAACTCAACATGAGTTAACAGTGTGCTCTTGCACCCAGAAAGCCGACTGTGTCTTCGGCTGCGTCCAAAAGACAATGACCAGCAGATTGAGGGAGGTGATTATCCCCCTTTACTGTGCTCCCATGAGACCTCACCTGCAGTACTGTGTTCAGATCTGGGGCCTCTAATGCAAGAGGGACGTGGGCCTGCTTGACTGAGTCCTGAGTATAGCCTCAAAGATGCTCAGAGGGCTGGAAAACTCCCCCTATAAAAAAGGCTGAGAGAGGAGGGTTTTTTCATTCTGGAGAAGGGAAGGCTTTGGGAGACCTTATAGTAGTCTTTCAATAGCAAAGTGGGCCTATAAGAAATCTGGAAAGGGACATTTTACAAGCGCATGTAGTGACAAGACAAGGGGGAATTGTTTTAAACTGAAAAAGGGTAGATTTAGATAAGACATTGGGAAAAAATTCTATACTATGAGGATGGCAAGACCCTGGAACAGGTTGCCCAGAGAAGCTGTGACTGCCCCATCCCTGACGGTGTTTAAGGCCAGGTTGGACGGGGCTTTGAGCAACTTGGTCTACTGGAAGATACCCCTGTCTGTGGCAGGGGATTTGTAACTAGATGATCTTTAAGGTCCCTTCCAACCCAAACCATTCTATGACACTATAACACGATTCAGAGAAGATATGATGTTTTTTTCATCATGGCTATATGCAGCCTGTGACATTGAATCCCCAGATTGCTAACTAAAGGCTGGCAGTTACTGAGATTTATGCGGATCCTATTTGCTTCTGTTCTTTAAGGATTTTTGCTTTCAAATATTAAGTGTTCTATAGCTTGTTTATATGAAGAAATGGCAACCAAATGTTTGTGTTTTGAGTAAACTTGTGGCTGGAAAATACCTAGTTTGCTGGCAGACAGGAGACAGACATTTATCTGGTTTCATGGTTGCACTATCATAATCTCTAGAAGTATTTGGGGTAGTTAAGCTTAAATTAGGGATCAAAACAACCTAAGCATTTTCATCATGTCCTTAGGAAGAAAACAACATGTCTTGTGACATTACATCCTCACATATTGGTGAGAGGATGTGGCTTGCTCTGAGTAATTTTATAGAGAATGGAATTTCATTTTCAAGAAAATGGAAGAAGAGTTACTCATTCATAGCAGGGAATACTACTCTACTTTCTATCCCCTCAGGGTTTTTCCAGTAGAATGCTCCCTGATCTACTGAATCTCTGTTCTATGAAACACACAAACATCACTGATGAGGTAATATAAAACCTGAAGTTAGCTCCATTTATGACTCAGCAACAGTTCAATATAGAATAGCAAAATTCTCAGCGTACGAGACTGTGAGACTTACCTAGTCTTGCAGAAATGCTGTATAGGAGTAGAAGGCTCACGCTGCATCCCCTTTAGTGTATGCTTATACACCACAAGCTCAAAGCACATAGTAACACCAGCGTATCTTCTTCCTTTGGCTGGGCTGGAGGTTCCTTTAGTGGCACAGACTTCCTTGGCCTGCATCTGATCTCTGAAGCAGATTAGAGGGCAAAGAAAGATGACATCATCCAAAAGCAGACATTCATGGTAACTGATTTTACGCCATTTGTTAGAAATTTTGAAAATTGCAAATGATAAAACAGAAAACATTTCTGTTCAGTTAAAAATCCTTAGGTGTAAACAATTACCTTCATAATGTCACTATAAGGTTTTGTCAACCTGTTCTTTCAATGTGTCAATACAATCCTTACTCCATTTCTTCGTGACTTTTTTCCCTCTCCCTGGATCCCTCACTGCTTTCATTAATCAGTTCTCTGAACAACCCCTTCTAACTGAACCACCACCATTCTAAGCTACTTGTAATTTTTCCTCTGCTTGTTATTCCTTTTTCTTTCCAGTACCTAGTTTCCAGTTCCCCTCTCTTTGCTCCTACTCTTTTGCCCTTCTTTTCACATATTAAAGGCCCCACTGAGAGATGTTGTGGATTCAGGCAGTCTGGAGTGTGCCATTCTTTTTTCTTCATTCAGCTCTGGACTGATGTTTACTAATGATAATGAATGTCTATGCAGCGAAAGTGTAAATAAAGAACATGTAGTGGAAAAAAAAAATAAAAAAGTTCCACTTAACCCATTAAAAATTTTCATTTGCTTTACTGGGACTTAAGAGATACTTTGTAAAAAAAGGTCTGTATTTAAATTTATTTCTTTTTTTAAAAATTGCTTCTGTTTCCTAATGGTCCTCCATGTAGATAAACTAAAACTAGATTTTATTTTTTTTTGCTTTGTTGTTTTATCTATTTTTTGCCTTAAATTATACATAATAGAAAATTACTAGCAAAGTATTTGTTTAGGAAAGCGTAACTGCGTGACTTCTGGAGACCTAGAACACAGGCCAGTGATGTGTAAGGATCCACAAAGTATCAGGTTGCATCAACCTGATCCAATATATTGAAATGCTTAGATAAACCCTTTACAGATGCCTCAAGATTGCCTTGGTCATGAGAGATGTAAAGCATGTTTGACTATGATGAAGTACTGGTGTCATTGGTAGGGACTTGAATAAAGAAGCAGGAAAGAATGTGACTTAGGCATAATTATGTCATTCCACAGGAACATCAGATTTGGCACGTTTGACTAGTTCTTAGCAGAGATTCACAGAATCAAGTGCTTCTGAATGCAGCTGTCTTCCATAATGCATATGGGCCATTATACAACGCCAGTCAAGGAGTTAGGAGTCTTTGGAAGGGATTCTAATTGAATAGATGCTTACTGAGAGCACATGCATTTCTGCTGCCAGGTGGGTTAATGCAAGTATTTCAATAGGCCCATCAAAGGAATGTGGACATGCACATGTCACACGGATGTTGACACACCTTACTTATGAAACACCACCTTCTCATGTCTGTCCAGTTTTCTTCTCACTTTATGTCCTATGCTGTGGAAATAACTTTAGTGTGGAAGTAAAACACTGCAGTCCTTTTCAGATGACAACCATGTTTGCAAGAGATGGAAGTGGAGCTGTTAAATAATATCTTAGTAGAATCGTAGAATGAACATATTTAAAGCCAATATAAGGTTGTGAAGGTTATACTCAGCAAAGTTTGCTTTAAGCTTATTGTTGGTGGTAGCGCCAGGGATAGAAAGTTGAATCAAGATGCCAAGTAATTACTTTTAATTTATATAGTATTATAAAACAAGAGGAGACTATAAGGCTGCCAAGATGTAAAAAGTTCAAGAATTAAAACATACGCCTTCGCACATTTTTGGGGTGTCAGGAAAAGAAGTTGTTTTTCTTTTTTCCTTGAATCTAGATATAACTTTATGAAGTTAATAATTCAGTCATTTAAAAAATAAGGGCTTACCATATGAGCATTTAATTTACAATGGGCTTTAGGGAATCTAAATAAGTTTTTCAGCAGCAAATAAAATAGGAGGAAATACTCTTTGCTTGTGAAATAGTTCTAGAGGCTTTTCTTCTGCAAAGATGACAAATAAGCATGCTGTTTGTGGAAACAAGCAACAGTTTCCAGGACAATTTGAATGTGGAGGAACAAAAAAGGGCTTGCTAAGATTTCCTGGAATATGCACAGCACCTTATTTAGGCAAATTCCGTTTAGTCAATTATGCCTTGACTGAATAAAGTATGACTAAAAGTGTGTATTGTTCACCTGATGTAAAGAAAAGACATATATACCAGAAAAGATTTAATCAGTTCCGGCTTCCACTTTTACTTAGCACATAACTATTTTTTTCCGCAGTGGGATGTACATATTTATTTCGTGAGTCATTGGGCGATTCACCTTTTTTGAAAACACTATATCTGCATCAAATCTCAAAGACCACTATAGCAGTTTCAGAAGTCTGAATTTTAAAATTATTTAAGCTAATACACAAACATAATAAACATATTGTGCTTTTACTCAAAGATGAACAAACCAATTTTAAAGTATTATCATCAGCAAATCAACATCTATTTAGAATTTATCCTGTCTACCATGTTTGTACATGCTAATTAGAATGAAGTGTTTGCTATAGACATTTCTGAATACAACTGAGCCATCACAAGTGTGTTTTAAAAAAACAAATTTGAAAGAACTATGAGGTATGGTAGAATGTAATGCTCTGACTATTTCTTCTTTCAGGTGAATTATCATACTGCTATGTTTAAAATAAGGAGGCAAAAAATTTCATAGGGCAAATGAATGACAACTTTGTATGACTTGGCACTGCCCATAGGCACTTGGTTCTTTGAAGTCATGCAAGCAGGTTTCTCAGTCTTTCTCAGACTGAGAAAAAACTAGTTGTGAGATAAAGTTTTTGTATGAGTTTAAAGAGTTGATTCCTGAAGCCAGTGAAAACTGTGACTTTAAAAATTAACAAATCCCTGAAATAGCCCTCAGACCTTACAAGAACCACATCCTAAAAAGGACAAAGTGTGTTTGTAGAAACTGAAACATTTCTTTTTGAGGCACCCAAGCTCATCATTTCCACATTGCAAAGTCCTTGTCTTCATTCCCAGGTGTTTCAACCTATGTTTGGGTAACAAATCCCAGCTATTGCAGTGATTCAGAAGGCAGGCCTACTTTGTGCTGTCAGCTCTCTCAGCTGTTTTGTAGCTCTTGCTGATTTAAGTGGATTTGTTTCCAGGCTCAGAAAGGTATTACATAGAGCTAGATGAAAGACTGAGAGTGTCCAGATTTGTGCAAACCATTCATCACACAGATTGCTGGCAACTCTGAAGAAAAGAAAAATTGCTTGCTTCTTCTGAATCTTTCTTAGGGACCTGAAAAGTCACAAAATTTAAGTATTTTACCAAAATTATATCTAAGCATTTTCTGAGACATTGCATTTGAAACTAAGATATATAGGTATTTCAAAATGAACAGCTTTTTCAAATAATATCAAAGGATTTAAAATTGAAGATTTAATGGATGAAAATTGGCAAAACAGGCCAATTGAAAGTTTTAGTTCCATTTCATCTTATTTATTTACTGTCTGGAACAGATTTAACCAAAAAACTTCCTGTCTGCTTGAAATACCATTGTCCCATTTTGGCAGCAGCTTTTTGTTATGCCCAAGCAAGAAACTACACTTTATAATTCAGTTCCTCAAGGGAAGAAAAATCAATGAAATGAAGCCTGCATCTACCTCAGTTGTAACCTCTTTTATTTGGCTTCATATTATTTTTCTGCTATAGGGCAATTGAGTTGCATTTAGAGCGTTACCAATATCCTAAACTTTCAGAAATCTCAACATGACACTGTTGCCTCTTAATTCTGAGTGAATCTAAAAGTAAACTTCTTGCGGTTGTTTTCTTACTATATTGTTACAAAAGCATGCACCCAGAAAACCTACTGGAGGTGCACCATTTTCACTATAGTGAATCCTACAAATAAATAAATAAATTTTTAAAAAAAACAAAAAAAAAACACAACAAAAACCCAGGGGTTTGTTTTGGGGTTTTTTTTTTAGTTTGTTTAGTTTTGCTCTGTTTTTCTGACTGTTTACATTGCTATCCTTCATACTTCTTTTATAATTAAATATTTAAACTTGAAAGAAGGATTTCTGTAGGTGTATAAATTACCTCATCTGATAATGATAATTAATAAGCTCGTGTTGCATATATTACTCATTTCACAGTCATGCATCTATACTGATAGACATGTAAAACTGCAATTTCCATGTGTGGAAAAGTCTAAATCAGAATTATTTTGGGTTTTGTTTTTTTTTTTAAAGCAGATTTGCAGGCTTTTAACAATGAAGACCATGTTTTCCTCTAGTTCTGCATGAATTTTCTTACAATGGAACAGGCTATGGATTGGGATCTGGAAACTTTTGAAAAGAAATATGTTGTGTTTAAAGCCAAAATAGATTTTCATGCTGAAAATTCTGCAGATAAGACCAGATACAATTTGTATGTGTGTATATAGACATATAAATTAGATCCACCAACTGATGCTATAGCAAAGTATTAGAAAGTAAATGACTCCTGGAAATTTTTCTCCTTTTTGTTTAAAACCCAAACCAAACAGAAATTCCTAGTTAATTGCACAGTTTTATGTACGAATTATTAATTCTCATTTGTAGGAAACTACCTACTAGAGCTACCAAAAAAACCCACGATGCTCATTTTCATTCTCCATAAAAACTCAAATGGAAATCCTTGCCAGTTCCTTAAAAGAACACCAATCCTTTCCCAAATGGAATCACCAGAAAATTTCTTAAGGCAACTTTGACTTTGGATGTGTTCTTTCCCAAGGAATCATATTGGTTTAAATACAGGAAAGATTCCTTGGAACTTTCCAAGTCTCTGCTAACATTATGAGTCAGAAGTTTGCATGTTGTGTTGTGCCAGATTTGACGTCAAAGGATAATCCAATGGGGCTTTCCATCAGCCCTTGTAATGGAGATTCAGTGGGATTTTACGGCATAAAATGACCGGATTTTGTCTGAATCACCAAGGTTAGCAATAAAAATCTGATTTTGTTAACTGGTTTGTTGAAACACATTTTTTAAGGCTCAAAATATTGCAAAAAAGGAGGAGCTTAAGCCTGAGTATACAGCAATATAAATTCTGAACTGTTTCACAACTTAGTAAAATGTTACTGCAGCATAAAGTCACTGCTATTGTTAGTCTTTGTGGCAACGGCAAGCACCAATTACTCTTCTCTTGAAAACTGAGTATGTCTGCTCTCCAAGACTGGGGCATGCTGTTACAAGTACGGTTGTTATTGCTGGTTGGAAATTTACTTAGGAAGCAAGGAAGTGTTGCCTCATGGCTGGTTTTGGCAAGTCCTCCTTGCATTTGGGGGCCCAGGGAGATCTACGGCCTTGGCAATGGGTGGCTTATTAACAAGTCCGCCCTAGCATCCTTGGGTGACCTCTGCAGTTGTTACATGAAACTTCTTTTTTTGTCAGGTTTACTTAGTTACTAAAAATTCAGGGAGCTTCCAGCTCTTGAGGATTTTTGGTTTTGTTGTATTTATTTTTTCTTTATATTTTTGTCCTATTTGGCCTGAAACCAATTTCAAGAACTGTCATTTTCCCACAGACTGGGAATCCAGCTTCTTTGGCTAGCCACAGTTGTTCTCTAACCTGTCTCCCACACTGCTATGCATTCTTGACCAAAGCTGTTGTCTTCAGCTGAAGTGAAGAAATGAGGGTGTAGACACATGAGTTTGGCTATGGCACATTCCCCTTTTTGCCAATTTTTCAGTAACTAAAAATTTCAAATACATGAAATTGAGCTCAGGCTTGCAAGGCTAGTAAGTGCTATCCCAGAAGTCTGTGCCAACTTGTCCCTAACCCTTCTGCCTCATGTTATTGGAGGGACTAGACTTTGAGGTGTCTGGTTACTAAGTTATTCAATCAGAAGGCTTCTTTCGGAAAGCAGAAAATGTGACTTCTGTGCTTAGATAAGGCCTCCTCAGAAAGGCCCACTGCAGTAGGAAGACAGACTTTGACCTATATTCAGGGAACATGTCAAACGGTCTCTAGCTGAAAAACGGCCACAGCAAGTCCAATAAGTCTTCATCTGCCTGTTCATACTAGGCTGAGATTGACTAGTGTAGATGAAACCAAGGAAAGCTAGTATTTTGAGGCGCTGAACAATAATAGGAGATGAGCAGCTTAGAAGGATACTGGAACTCCGTAGTTAGGTGAAATAGTGAAAGCTCTAAGTCTGTTATTCAAAGGTCTTTTTAGGATGGGCTTAGAAAATTGTCTGAAAAGGAAGAAATTCAGCAGTAGTCTCAAAATAGGAGCAGAATAGTTGACAACTGCTACATTTAGCCCAATCCTATGGAAAACAGTAAAGTAATGGGACCATGGATTTTTAAGTCATGGTTAATATAATGCTATGCCTACAACATAGAGCTTGATATTACATGAGAGGAGTACATTTCTTATCATTTGGGAGCCAGGGAAAATTCATTGTTGCTGTCTTTGCCATGTTGTTCTGAAAAATCATCTCAGAAAGCTATTAAATGTTGCTCTCTGTTTTGCAGGGACAAATCTGTAGATCTCAGTGACTGGCCTCTTGCTTCTGCCCATCTACGATACTCTGCTATGCTGTTGTGGTTTAAGGCCTGCCATGCAGCCCACTCACTGCCCCACCCCCTTCCTCCCTCGGCTCCCGGAGGGATGGGGAAGAGAATTCAAAGAATATAACTTCCACAGGTTGAGATAAGAACAGTCTATTAACTAAGGTATAACACAAACCACTGCTGCTACCACCAATAATAATAATGATAAAGGAAATAACAGGAGAAGAGAATACACCGGCTCACCACCGACCGGTACCCAGCCCCACCCCAGCAGAATCTCCAGCCCTTCCGGGTAACTGCTCGTTACATCCTGGGCATGACATGCTGTGGTATGGAATACCTCTTTGGCTAGTTTGGGTCAGATGTCCTGTCTCTGCTTCCTCCCAGCTTCCCCTCCTTCCTGGCAGAGCATGAGGCTCAGAATGTCCTTGCTCAGTCTAAACATTCTAAGCAGTAGCTAAAATCATCGGTGTTATCATCGCTGTTCCCAGACCAAAAGTCAAAAACACGGCACTGCACCAGCTACTAAGAAGGAGAAAAATGACTGCAACTGCCGAACCCAAGACATATGCCCAGGCAGGAAAACAAGTATTTTATATGTTGACACCAACTCTTTTTTTCCAGATGAGGAAAAATCGCCCAACTTTAGTTAGGTGGCATTCTTGGCAGCTGATAGTTGAGAATTTTTCATAAAAAGAAACTGAAAATGGTCTTGCGGATTACTGGGTGGTGAAATTTCCAGTGCCTGCCTTAGCAACTCACCATTGCCCTCCTTTTCTTGATAAGCCTTTCCATTACAAACAATATAAATAGATCCTTTGTCTCAACCCACTGTTGCAAGATAAACACAGTGGAGCACAAAAGTGAGGTGAAGTCAGTGAAATTCTTCATGGCATGAATCATGTTGAATTTGGCTTGCTCCCAAATATAATTATTAAAAGAGAAGCCTGTCACATGAAAGAGGTTAAATCATGCTGGAATATGTGGTAGCAAGTGGAGTGGTATAGAAGCAGTATGTTGTATATAAAGTGTATTTTCATGTGGTTATGGTTTGTTTTGATGTGAGTCACGTTGTCAATGACCTCTTCAGGTAATTTGCTGGGGAATGGTGATATGTAGAACTACTATCTCCGGCCATGTGCCCACTTGAGCAATTGCTGAGTGAAAAGACAGGCGTGGTGCAAATTGATGGGTCTGCTTATGAATTTATGTTCCTAGAAAGGAACAGTGGGCAACAGCAAGGAGGATGAGTACAGATCCAGTTTCTCTGTGTATCAGTTGTCCAAAAGCAACTTTAGGTAGAGTAACTGATAACATCTATATTTAAGAAAATTAGGACAGTCGCACTAGTCCAGGTCTACTGGTGGTCAGTCAGCTCTTACTTCTGCGCTCTGTATGTGCCTGTGCATCTTTTGCTCTCTTATTGCTCCACTGTCAGTGTGTGTGGATAGATAAACAGCTGTTACAGGACTGGGGGACCAAGACACTGGAGAAGATCATAATACATCTCAAGAAAGAAGCAGTGTCTGTCACAGGTTTCCAAGGCTCACTGGATTGCCTGTTATAATTCAACCTTGGTTCTCCCTGCAAAATGCAGGTTGACAGAAAACTCTTCTTAAGATGGTTACATGAAGGTAGATGCATTCAAAGTTTATGAACCACACAGATGGCACAGTATGGAAATCATGCAGTTGACGTTGTCAAACTCAAAGGAAAAATTCTTAAAGAAAATGGCCTTTTATGCACACTCAAACATGTACACACAGACATGTACATATGCATACGTACTTCTATATAAGTTTAACATAAGGAGGACCAAAGAGAAGAAAAAGTAGTAATTTACCAGTAGAAGGCATGTTACTAAATGAAAATTAAAATCCCACAGGTTCTGCTGTCATTGTACCCTGAAAGTTCTAGAAGATGGTTCTGACATAATAAAGTCTATGACAGAAAACACTG
This sequence comes from Psittacus erithacus, assembly GCA_009867235.2. Lineage (NCBI taxonomy): Eukaryota > Metazoa > Chordata > Aves > Psittaciformes > Psittacidae > Psittacus > Psittacus erithacus. The sequence continues at coordinate 44,547 of WYDI02016565.1, forward strand.
CAGAAAATTGCATAGATGATCCCCTTGGATCCTAAATGTATGAGTAAATTCAGCTTGCAAAGTTGTATGTTCTATTCCAGTTTTATGCTAAGTCATAATACTTAAGTAGAAAAATAGTGTTTGCAGAAACATCTTTAGTTATGGCCTGTTCTGTCATGTTTAGGGCTCATCTTTTGATTATGTACCAGCATACTCCTCTAGCTGGTAGAAGGAAAGTTTCAGAAAACTGGAAAACCATCTTTGTAGTTCCTCTATTTTATTTCCACATCTTAAATGCTATTCTTGTAGAAAAGGGAAGAAAATGGAAATTCTACTGCATTCCCAGGATTATATAAATTGTTCCCATGTACTTAGTCTTGCCTTTTTTACTGAGAAAAAGGAAATGGGCACACAGCATGGCTGCATGAGTCACAAACATCTGTCTTTGAGTGTGTCTTATTTGATTGATAGAAGTTCACAGCCATTTCAGCCTTTCTTCATACTAGGGCCCCCAAACACCGTGAGTAATTTTGTATTTCATAGGTTGCCTGGAGGTGATAACTTTTTCCTACTTTTGCTGTATCCAGAAATGTTTATCTTTAAAGCATGAAATTCAGGAAGTTTGGGGTTTTTTTTTGGCTTGCTGATGTAATTAAAGTCTGTCTCTTGATGATGGTAAACATGGCCTTAGAAAATCTATGAGCATAATAGAAATAGAAGCAAGAGACAGAAGCTCTGACTTCCACTTGATACTTTTTCCACATGGTTAGTCATACATTCTAAAAAAACTTCTCAGCTCTTCACTATTTGGATAACTAAAAATCAGTAGCAGATGCCTTTAATTCTTCTGTGTTCTGGGTAATAGAACTTTTCAAGAAAGAGATTTAGTTGATTGAAAGACATAGATTGTTCCTGATGTGCCAGACTGTAGGTGCCAAAGCTGGTCAGGGTGTTGTTCACTCCATTGTGTCCTTCTTCACTGTCATCATTGTAAAATGAATAAGGATGCTTTTCGCCCCTGTTGTAGTTCTGATTAGCTAAAGAGTATTATGGTGTTTGTTTGGGTTTTTTCCATTTTAAATTATCTCCACCTAGTATAGCATCAACAAGGTTTATTTCACTGCTGAAAGATTCTCCAGCATTGTATTCCCTGAACTTGCCTCCCTTTGCCCACTGTATTCAGTGGTCAGCACGCATTGATTGATAGCAAAATGTTGCTATCTGGGTGTAAGCCCAGAGACAAATCTTTAATTATCTATACAAGTAAAGTGAAAGCCAGAAGCTGGTCTTTTTGGTAGAGGAAGAAGTATTGTATATTCCTTGCTTACTAGAGTAAGTGCCAGAGAGAGAGAGCAGAAAGCGCCACAGGAATATGATGAGCTGTATCTGAGAGCAGGCCCTGCTCAACCTTTTTTTTAATTATTATCATTTATTTATTTTTATTTATTTATTTGTTCTTTTAATATGACAGTTGGATTGAAGTTAGGAATCTTAATTGTGTCACTGAAAAGGCAACGAGTCTTGTGCAGCTTCTTGTAGAATAATGGTGGCTCTGAATGAAATCTGAAAATGTGCCTTGTCTCACAGTCTGTAGCTGGTATCTCATGAATTGTTTTCCCTCTATTAAGATCAGAAAATTTTTACTGCCTATTCTCAAAGGGAGTATTGAATTTCCACATCTATAATATATATTAAACATCAAACAATTGATTTACAGAATGTTTCCAGAATGGGTTATTTAACACCATCAAATATCCTGTGCTCGCTTTTACTCGGAGGTAGAACAATTAAGATGCAAAAGCACATTTATTTGCACAGAGAAGCCTGTTAATGACTGTCACCGTTAGTGACTTGATGTAGATGGAAGTTGGTGTGGGAAAAAAAAGCTAATATAATGGCAAATGAGATGTTTCCAGCCATTTACACAGGTGGCCTAAGTCTTGAATACTTGTAGATACATGTTTCATTGCACTCTGTGTGTGCTTAGTCTCAAATTTTACTTTTTGTTTCTCATACATTAGCACAACATGACAAGGAAACATTTAATTTAATCCACCTCTTTCACTTATTCCAGATCCTGACTGGTGAAAATCATATAGACCTGTTCTCCATTGATCTATAGTGACTGGTACCATATGCAGCATTATCCACCTGTCTAAAACTAAAACAGTTTAGTTTTGTAAGAACACTCTTACTGAGTCTTTTCAGATTTGTTTTTAAAACCATAATTCCAGGCTCAAACAGGATAGGAGGTGAAAGGAAGACGTTGACAGTGTCTCTGTGATGTGGATGACTGTGTGAATCTGTCAAACCCCTGAAACCAGGGCTACACATGTTAATTGAGTCTCATATGGTAGGCTAATGAGTGGAACTCCAGTGCAGACCTGCTATATCTCAAGAGGTTTATGTTCTGCAAAAATGCACATGTGAGCATGTACACGCATGCGTGCATAAGCATACATATTACTCATCCCCCGAATAAACAAAATCAGAGTAGAAATTATTTCCAGTTGTACACTCAGGATTAATTGAAAATAATTTTGTTAATGGGCCTTCCAAAAAATGCTTGGGAAATGTTAAGAAGTATGACTTCTTTTCCCAAATATAAACTGCTTTTTCAGCAGTGCTCTGTCAATTAGCTGGTAAAGGCTTAATCCATCAAATCTTCTCAGTGACCACGTAACTTGCTGAAAAATAAACATTTTGACTAAGAGTAAAGATTTGGCCATTGGTCCGACAGTGTGACAAGAGTCATGACCAAGCAGCAGAAAAAGCATGTGCTCCCAGCAAAAAGTAGCTTCTAGAGAACACTGTATGTTTGAGATAACGTATGAGGTTATAATTTCTTCAGGCATCAGAACTAGAAAATAAGGACTGTTACTTAGATACTTTTATTGCGTTTGCTCCAAATTGTCAACAGGGAGTTCACTGGGCTCCTGAAGGCCTGTAGTAGACATCTAGTCTGCTACCAGTGATGATATCCAAAGGGGGAATTGTGCCAAAATGGCTTGCCAAAAAGCAGTTTCTGTAAATCACAGCAAGGTGAAGGAAATTTTTCCCTCTCCCCTTTATGAAAATATTAGTATTTGTTTAATAACTTTCCATTTCTTTCAACTTCTCCTGCTTTGTTTTATTTATTACAAAATTTAACAAAGCATGGTTCTAAAGCAACTGAATTGTCATGATCAGAAAAATAGGGTGGTAACATGAATGAAAATTAAAAAATGTATTTTTTAAATCAGTAATGTTTAAAAGGCAAAAAACCTGGCAGCTATATTGAAGCTATTTCTTGTGGTCTATATTTACAAAAGACCTTACTTTTGGCAAGTAATTCATGCTTTTGGGGAGCATGAATTATATTTTTTTTCCTCCTTTTTTTCCCCAAAACTGTATTGGAAAATCTTTCATCAAGTGTAGGTGGATATGTGCTATCTTATATCTAGAGGTACAGTCTGCTGAAAATCAGTCATTTTGATTTCATGTGGGTATCCAAAAAGCAGGACCTCAAATCTCACTAGCCCCTTCTGAAGATATTGAAAGTTAATGGTTTTAGAGAAATATTACTTAAAATATAAAAAATTCAAAGCCTTTCAGACTGAAAGTTCTTAGCTCCAATTTTTTTTTTTGTTTTGTCAGATAAAACCAATGCTAAGACTGACAGCACTGTTGGCTGGACAAATCTGCCGGTATCATTGGCAGATAGCGGACTTGGCTTTCTCTGTGAAGTGCCTTGTTGTTTCTCTCTCTGCTGCCAGAACACACACAGGCACTGACACGTTCTCTGCCTGGCCTCTTCTCACTCCCTGTCTCTGTCTCCCAAACAGTCCCTCTTCAGCACTCCTACCTTAAACTTGCTCCTCTTTTCCCCCTCTTCCTGCTGGTGAGATGCATGTTTGACAGGCAGGTGCTCACCCTTTTCCCTTAGAAGAAAGAAAGGCAGTCTTGATGCTTGAGTACCATAACGGCCACAGCAAAGAGGCTTTCTCACCTCTCTCTCACCTATTTTTCACCTATCTCCCCTTTCTCACCTATCCCTGCTTGGCTGCACTGAATGTCCTTTGTTGAAAGATATCTGAAATACACATCTTGCGAGAGATCTTTCGTATTTTTTTTGGTGCCAGACCTTAGCTGCCATTTGCATTCAGTATGTTTATTATTAGACCAGTATTAATACACTCTACAAGCAGAAGCCTGCTAAAAATTCTTGTAGCCATATAGAAGTCTCCAAAGAGGTTGATATCCAGTCCACAGGATCAACAAGGGCACAATTTAGTAACAATGTTTGCATATACATTTTGCCAAGTCTAACCGTCTCCTGAGAGTCCTCTGTTATTTTTTCCCTTACATAGAAGATAAAAGACAAGGATGATCAAGGACTGAAGGATTTTAAGAGGGTTCTTGTCTATTTTCTGGTGGGTTTTTTGTTTGGTTGGTTTGGTTTTGGGGTTTCTTTAGGGGGGCAGGGGGTGAGAGGAAGTGCATTTTATTGTCTTTGAACATCAGCTGCACTGTCTGGAACAGCAGTTTTTCCACCTGACCCAGTAGCCTCATTGTCATAAGGGTTCTGGATAGTCTGGCAGTGCTGGGCAGATTGCTCTCACTGGCGATTTGTGTTGAGGGTGAGGTCAGAGACCAAATGCTCTGTGAGCCTGAGAAGGGTTTTGGATGAGTTACCAAAAAAGAAGGAAAGGATTATAGGCGATATACCACTGGGGATTGCCTTGCAAGCCACATAATGAAAATGCCTGTCTCTCTCCTTTGAAAAGGGGGACACTGGCTGCACTAAAAACTGCATCTAATAAGGGAGTGGGCCAGAGCTTTAAAAAGGCTGCAGTACAGAAAGTGGTAAAAATGGAGAAAACAAATGAGCGCTTGAGCTTCTGTTTTGTTCTGTAAGATTTCTGACATCTCCCAAGATTCAGCCTGTGCGTGCTTGATTGTTGAAATTATGTAGATACAATGCAAAATCAGAAAAAATGTCACTTGAAATGTCATATAAACTTAGATGTGCAATTTAATAACTTTAATATGGGATGTGAAGCTTTGAATGACATAATTGGATTTTTGTGGTCTGCTTTGATTTCTTTGAATTTGGTTGTGAACATTAATTATACACTTCTAATGAAAAATATGCATTTACCAGGGCTTTAGAGAAAAGAAGCTGGTATCTGATCATTAAATATCTTACACAAAAAAAAAAAATGGCATATCCAATATACTGCAAATATCCTAATGGCACTTCCAGTGGACTGGTTAGAAGAGTTAGTGGGTAAAATAGATAGGACAGTGTAAAGGAATCTAGTTTTTCTTTTGTCTGGCCAATGTTCTTGAAAGTTTCCAGAGATGCAATCTCACGTGTAAAACTCTCACTTTAGAGGTACATTGCTTGATGGTCTAGACAGACTATATCCTGTGTCTGTAACTAGAATCAAAGCCACATTTTTTTGCTATTGTGTATTTGGACACCACAGACATGCAAGTTAATTGCATGAAGCACACAATTTATTTAAAAGATTGAATTAATTTCTCATGTGAATGCAGTGGCTAATCTATGACTATGAAAATGAAGAGAAAAAAGAAGAGAAAATCTTTAAGAATGTTGCCTTTTGTCTGTGAGATAACACAGAAACATAACTATAATCTGGTGAACCTTTACATTATTACTAGCAGGCAAATCCCTTTTCAGTGGAAATATTGACCCTGACATTGGCTTATGCTGTACATGTATGTGCATCATTCCTTATCCTCTTTATGTATCCAGGCAAGCTGTCAACTTGCTTCTTGTGCAATCAGAAATCTTTACCTCTGAAACCAAAAGTGCATGGCAGTTAATGTTAGACACAATACCCTCAAATGCATTAGCTCATGTGGAGTACTCATACCAACTAATATCTGCTTGTTTGGAGTTTTAAAAATCTTCCTGATGAAGAAAATGTCCAGTCTGATGTATTTTCTTATGACAAAAAAATTAAAAAAATTAAATTCTTGAAGTGGGAAATTTATCAATGAGATGTATATATCTCTACTAAAATTTACAGTGTCTCTACATTGTATCCCTGACTACAACACAATGTGCAGTGCGTAATGCATTGCCATTCTGGCTGTATCGGCATCAGTATGAGCATTACTATTCCTCTATTACTATTTGGCTTTCCTTGACAGTTTTAATTTTCAAAAAGAGCATTTTGTGCTTTGCTCATTCTTAAACAGTATGCCAGTTTTAATCCCCCCCTCCCCCCTCCGCTGAGAAATGAAATTAAATACTGCACTCTCTGGCTTCAATTATCATAGTCTTAATTATCAATTTGGAGAGAAGTTTTTGATATGTGAGGGTAGCAATATGATAATCAGAACATTTCAGAATGTTACAGGTGGGGTTTATTTGTGTTGTTAAAAGCTATGCCTGAGTCTTCTTCTGGCTTTTGTCCTTGTAGAAAGCCTGGCCTTCCTCCAGAGACCATTTTTGCTCAAAAGACTGGAAAGAGAAATTCATAAAGAAATTGTTCTCCGTTTAGAAAGTGAGCAGAAAAGCAGTGCTCATTAATTTCAATTGCCTGCATTGTGAGTTAAGAATATAACTTGAAAGGGTAACAGAGAATGGGAAATACAGTTTAAGAGAATGTAGGCTAAAAATATCAGTGTTTGATGCATAAATAAAACAGTAGACAATAACAAATTTATTAATGCTATTAAATACTAAGGGTAAGTCCTAGCACACATATAACTCACTGAGATATTGGCAAATAGCTAGGCTGAAGAAGCTACAAAAAGAAGACTTCTTATTGATTAAAAAAGTCACAATTCTCTACCAGAAAGTAACATTGTCACGTGTATGCCTATGAGACACTACTTAAATAATTGTGCTTAATGGAATTACATATCCCTGTTAAAATACATGTAAACATATTAATGTCCTAGTGGCTTTAATAGTATTAGAAGAATTAATGGAAATCATTGCTTCAGTTTGTAAATGTCACTTTAGTGAAACATGGTGGTTGCAATGGAACGTCACTCTCTGGATGACCAATGGGGAACAACCATGACATGTCTGAATTGAAATATTTTTATTTGAAACAGAGGTGTGTCCAGTTTTTAACTGAATTCCTTGGCCTCAGATTTTCAAGTGGTATAGAACCAATAATTTGTCAGAAAATCACTTCCCAGTTAATAAATACTGATATTTGCTGAAATGGGTAACAGAAATGATTCATTTGGGGATCTGTGTAGAGGCAGCCAAAGTGCTGCTGAAATCCCCTCTCCACTTCCATGTCTGTGGCTTAAAAAATAACTCTGAGCCTTCGTATGTGCTAAAAGTCCTTTTCACCTTCTTGTGGATAAAACGACTATACACTTCTTACTGCAAGCATTAATAACTCCTAGAGAAATAATGACCTCTGCTTTAATGAAACAGTGAACAGTGTTAATGATCAAAGATGTGTGGCATTTTGCCTCTTTGAAGTATTAAGCAAGCTGGTCTGTACAGTTAAGTTACTTGGAATTTGCTTTATTTAATGCTCTTTTTGCTTCCTCATACTAGGTATTTGCAGAAATACTTCTTGTTCTTCTTTTCATTTACATATTTCTGGTGAGTCTTTTCCCTGACTGTAATAAAAAGGTAGCACTTTAAGAAAAACATTGCATTACTCTCATTCTGCCTGGAACTTCAGAAAAATTCCAGGAAGATGCCTGATAGCTGGAAGATGACATTTTTTCTAGTTACAAGTAGCCTAGAACTTCTTTTTCTGTGACTCTGAAGGTTTTTTACCATATGTGTGTCTGAAAGGGAACATATACAATTCTGAAATAATTCCCGGAATAAAAAGAAACTCGTCACTGAACTCAAGAAAGCAACTCAGGCTAAATGCTCTCTTGGTCCCCAGCAGAAAGACAGGAGAGGGAGATTCCCACAGTGACAGGAACAAGACAAAGTTTCAGGGGGCTGTTTTCCAGCTGCTTCCAGCTTCCTAGGAATGAAATGGATAAACAGGGTACAAGTACAAACTAACGCTGGTTTGAGACTACTTTAATTTACACTTGATATCAGGGTGGCTTCTGGCTGGAAAGCCTCAGCTCTTTGACACTACAAAATTGAGAAACAGATTCCCTCTTCCCATTGGGATTTCAGAGCAGTAACGCAAGCTAAGCATTTGGAAGGCATCCATCCAAACCTGCAGACTGCAAACGAGAAGAAGTTCTCATTCTTTCTGGAAGGAAAAAAGCAGTTGACAAGAAAACATAGGCCAATGTAGACTATAATGGTTCCAGATAGTCTTAACTGTATGATGATTTGACCACTTCCCCATTTTTACTTTTCTCCAAGATAAGACTGATAGAATTCTCAGATCTTGTTTTTATTTCTTTTCTATTCTTTTTCTTCTGACTTGTGTGTTCACTAGCTATTTCCCAGAATACAGTTGTTGATTTCTCTTTCACCACAGTATTTTCAATTATGTTTTAATGCAGTCCAAAGCTAAGTATTGGCAAGATGAATAATCTTTTTGCTCTTCCAGAAACCATAAACTCCAGAAAAATACAGTCTTGGGGCTGCTCAGGAAAATAAGATCAAATCTTCAAATGCACCATCTGGTCCATATTATGGGGCTGGGTATTGGGCATCCTGATGGAGACTTGTGGCAGCAATGGTCTCTTACTGATCTCCAAGCATCTGTGAAACTGATGCTTAAAGCAGTTTTGTTTACATGTTTCCAGTTACTCCATCAGGGTTAAAAAAGAAGAACAGGAGAGCAGAGGGAGAACCAAAGCACTCACCACTCATCATCAGCACTCTCAAATTTTGTACCCTACTGTTTCACCCAGGTAAATGATGCAAAAAACCCCCAGCCAAAATACAAAAAAAAACTCCAACCAAACCTTCAGAAAGGCTGAACATTTCTTCCACAGTCTCTCTTTCCACCTCACTTTTTTCCCCTAGCCTCCACCCACACCATAAACAAGGGTGTTTAATGATTAGGTCTGGGGCATGCACGTGTGTTTTGCCACACAGAGCATGTGTGGATTTCCATAAAAATTGTCCACAAGATCAGACTAACTAAAAATTTTCCATCAGAAATATTATTGCTGGTTTGTAACTTTTAATTTTTTTTATTTTTTCTATTTTGTTTTGTTTGATTTTACTGGATTAAAAAATGTCTTACTAATAGCATTAGCTATTTTTCTGAACACATAGTAAATGCATGAGACAGGTTAGGCAGAGCATTCTTACAAAGAGGGAACTACCAGAGGTTTTGAAAACCAAAACAGTGACCATCTTTTCTCAAAACTTGCTACTCTCCTTTCACATGTTTTGTGGACATCTTTGGGAATAGTAATCCAAGAAAAGCACCAATATTTCTGCTACCTGACCCTTACCTAAGCCCTAAAAAGGAATAAACTTGAATTGGCAATGCTTGTACTCCTTTTCTTTTTACAAATAATTTTGAAATTCTGCATAGTTTACAATCAAATGTAGACTACTAGAACACTTTGTGAAGCAGAACTAATATTTCCATCCAGCTCATATATATAATTTATATCGGTGCTTTTTCATGTCTGTTCAGTGGCCAATCTTTCATCAAAATGTAAATTAATATGGGAAATAAGTGCTTCTATCTTCCTTGTCTCCAGTTAACTGCTTTTGCGGCTGCTATTTATCTTTGTAACCATAGCGATGAAATCTATTTATTGGGTGCTGTCATAGTAATTCTAAACATGTATTTTTGTTTATTTCATGACTAGAAACCTGAACATTATATTAACATAATTATGGTATAAGTTTGAGAGACATGTCCTTAAAACCCTCCTATATCAGTTTACTTGTGATGCATCAAATATTTTTAAGTTTGGGACACTTCAAGAAGTTATGGTATGCTCTCTCTCATTTTTTCAGTGAATTTTGTGCAATACCGAAAAGCAATCTAAGCTCATCCTGAATTTTTTTGATATGTAGCTTCAGATAGGTAGCTTATAGAGACCAGTACAGTCCCTGCTAGATGTGGTTGGTGTGGCAGTTATTCAAATGCCCATCTAGAATGTCTTCCTTCCTGCTTTTGTTTTATTTTTTGTGGCATCCAAAAAACAATGGACAGATCTTCTACCTCAGACATGGAGGTTCTCCAGGGCTCAGGGCACAGCACCTGACAGCTGTTTGCCCTTGCCATGACTCAAAGGTTGTCTGTTATTCAAAGGACCATAGGTACCTGTTGGAAACTTAACATGTCAGAAAGCACATACATCAAAAAACTTGCATCCGTCTGGCAATGTTAGTACTGATGTTCCCCACCTTTCGATAGATTTTAAATAAAGTAATGCAGAAGTAGCTATTATTGCTCAAGTGTCTAGAAGCCCTAATCCCTAATTATTAGTTTCTGCTAGTGCTATAAAAATACAGGAGGAGAAACCAAACCCCAAGCAAAAAAAAACATTGTGTTCCGTGAGTTTTCAGCTAACTTATGCCAACTGTGATTGAAAAATATACTGAGCCAAGGGTATAGAAGGAGACCAATCCTCAACAGTGCTCTTGGTGCATCAACAACTAAGGTAGGGTGAAATTTTTGTAGGCAGTGGATTCTGCATGAACTTCTGAGGAATATTTGGGCAAGTTTGTCAAACTTTGGAGAAAATGCTTCCCAATCACAAGGGGGAAGAGGCAAGAAGGTGTTTGTTGGATATGCACAGACTGAACATAGAATTTATTAACAGAGTTATCCTTCAATAGGTATGGAGTATTGAAAATCATTCTGATAGTTAACATCTTTTTTTTTTTATTGTGCAGGCATAATTTACCTGAGTATGTCTGTTCCTCATCTTGAATTTGAAGGATTTCTTTCATCACACCCAAGACAGATGCAAAATTCAAGTCTACAGCTGCCTTAAGTTTACTGATTAAAGTGAGCTTTGTTTCATTTCCTTAGACACACAAGTTCTTCCCTATCTCTATTCTCTCTATTGACAGGCCCTCAAAGAAATCTTGTTTAAATACTGTAAGCAGTACATTTATTAATATGCAGATCAGCATAGAGTATAATGATCACTGCAAAAACCACTTTACAATGAAATATGTTAACCCCAATTTTTGGGTTTGTCATGGTTTAAGGCCTGCCACACAGCCTGCTCACTGCCCCCACCCCCTTCCTCCCTCAGCTCCCGAAGGGATGGGGAAGAGAATCGGAAGAATACAACTCCCACAGGCTGAGATAAGAACAGTCCAGTAACTAAGGTATAACACAAACCACTGCTGCTACCAC